>SMLS01074707.1:0-11222 GCA_004785975.1 Popillia japonica | reverse complement strand
TATTCCTTATTTTAAAACGACTATTCAGGATTAGGTCAAACTTGAACAAACCCCCACTAAATTTCAGTTCATCTTGATAATGCTTCAGCCAATTTTTTGGGCTACCACCTAGATATTTCAGATGGGATGAAAACAATGTTTTGGACCACTAATTTGAACCAAATTAGTGGATGGCTGGTTCAAGTTCTCAGTTGTTGCTCATAATACTTTCGCCAATTTTGTGGCTGATCCAAAATATGCTGCATATTGTCTATATGATGTGAAGGCAATGGTTTTAATTATGATACTGAACCAGTTGGTGTTGGATGGCTTTGATCTACTGTAACTTTAACTTCTAATTGAAGCAAAATCTTGGACCAAATCAAGGTTACATCACACTGAGTGTGTACCTTTTATCTGGCAGTTCTATACCTTGCTGCTGTAGACTTTCAATCTTGTGGTAGAATATAGAGAATATGATAAAGAATCTTAACGTTAGGCTTCTGGTTATTCCTTTATGAGTTGGTTTTCTTGGCTCAAACCTGGCTGGTGGCTAAATCTGGCTCACCTAGACATAATTTGGAGCAAAAAGGTTCCCAAATGTTTAAAAATTTTCTTGGATACCCTGTATTCTTATCCTCTTTCTCAACACATTGCTTCCCATAAATTATTCCAACAATATCAATAAAAACCAGCCGTAACAACCATCAAACCTACATTGTTTTCGTCCGCTCTTTTTCTCCCCAACTTTTCTACGTCTCTAATTTCCGTACAGATACGTCAGAGCCTATAACTTTCCTCCGCTCGGATAGGGTTACGTCGACATCAATATGCTGACTACGGAAGACCTAATTCCATCGACCAGCCCTCGTTTATTGTAATTGAAAGTATATCAAAAGATACGACACTAAATGTTACGTTAGAGGTTAATTACGCGTGGAACATTTAAAAATACGGAAGAATGTCCCGATCTATTAGGAAATACGATCCCGGCCCTTTGTTAGTTTCGGCTTCCTCCATCCATCGATTCGTTACCGTCCCCACTATCTCTCTCTAGCGTCTATTATTGCTACACTATACTATAAAGGTCCTGCTGTAATTTAAAACAAAAGAAAATTGCAAGGGCAAGCGGAAAATAAGATTACGGCGGCGAAGCGAGCGCCCTCTGCAGCTCGTTTGTATCGGATAGAACAAAAGAGGTGCATGCCTGTCGTGCCACGCTGCTGGCGCGGAGGGGTGTAGGGGGGCAGGCGGGGATAATGAGAACGAGGTTGGATGTAACGCGTTTTTCATAGAATAAAGTCATCTTATCGTGCTAGTTAAAGGAAGTTAGGTGCAAATTGGAGACTTGCAATTTGTCCAGCTATTTGAAGTTCAAACTCGTTTAGTTCGTTTTTCGTTTTATTTGAAAAAGTGTCAGGTCCATTATACTAGCGAACGGATATAAATAATAATGTTCTAGTAGTGTTACCATTTATCGGGATGCTACTTTCTCTTCCTTTTCGTTCTTTAACTGCTATTTTGCACCGCGATTTCTTTCGAGAGGGAATGCTATTTTAGATGTGACAGTTTAGGCAGCTTTCTTCAGTGAGTTAACCTCCTCGATTGTAAATGTTACGTGCAATTAATTATCGAATTTGCGCGTCATTATTTGACGATCTAACTCAGTTTTGGTTATAATTCTCGTCAACCGTCTCTTAACCTATTCCTTTACCTCATTTTCCTTTTTATTTTCTCTTTAGGATTTTCCTTGTCAATTTTTGTCAACTTTATAACAAATCTTAACAGCTGTAATCAACTTTTGCGTCTTAACCCTTCACCTTACGGAGTCGTGTAGCGTTTCACCTATCTTTTTCTTTAATTAGTTTAAAACAAACAAAACATTTCAGACCATCTAGGTCTCTTTACATACTCTTAGTTTTACGTTTCCTTTTTTTCCTATTTTAATGGAATTTAACTAATGTACACTTGTGTGTCTGTTGTTGTTAGTTGCGAGAGAATCCTTCAAGCCACGCCAGATTTTTGCTCCTGTTGCTGGATGCACGGTTGCATCTTGGTATCTTCAAACCGGATTTGGCCCTACGATAATTGTGTTCGTCATATATCTAGGTAGCTTGCCAAGGTTCTAGTTTTCTGTTTTGCCTAAGTAGCATAAAGACCAGAGTACTTCAGAAATTGTTCTTGAAGTGATCTTATGAAACCAGATAATCTAATACCCAGTCATGTGGGATCCCTTCATCTCTCCAATGAGGTTTACTTTGAATGAGTTTTCATCTCGACTAACATGGGTAGGGGTTCGGATTCATGAATATTTGACCAAGGATTCAAAGGCTGATCACTCATTTTACTTGAGAACTACATATCATCGAATTTTTCCAATTTTTCTAGTTGAAGCCATTTCACGCCAATTGTCCTAAAAAAATTTCCTTGGACAAATGCTTGCTTGCTTTCCATCGATGTAGTTACCACTTCTACTGTCATATCCAACATGTTGGGAGCATGCTATTGCAGTTCAAACTCGTTTAGCTCATTTTTCGTTTTATTTAAAAAAGTGTTAGGTCCATTATACTAGCGAACGGATATAAATAATGTTCTAGTAGTGTTACCATTTACCGGGATGCTACTTCCCCTGCGTTTTCGTTCTTTACC
Source organism: Popillia japonica (assembly GCA_004785975.1). Classification (NCBI taxonomy): domain Eukaryota; kingdom Metazoa; phylum Arthropoda; class Insecta; order Coleoptera; family Scarabaeidae; genus Popillia; species Popillia japonica. The sequence continues at coordinate 8,594 of SMLS01074707.1, read as the reverse complement.
TACTATTTTGTACCGAGATTTCTTTGGAGAGGGAATGCTATTTTGGACGTGCTAGTTTAGGCAGCTTTCTTCAGTGAGTTAACCTCCTCGATTGTAAATGTTACGTGCAATTAATTATCGAATTTGCGCGTCATTATTTGACGATCTAACTCAGTTTTGGTTATAATTCTCGTCAACCGTCTCTTAACCTATTCCTTTACCTCATTTTCCTTTTTATTTTCTCTTTAGGATTTTCCTTGTCAATTTTTGTCAACTTTATAGCAAATCTTAACAGCTGTAATCAACTTTTGCGTCTTAACCCTTGATCTTACGGGTTCGAGTAGCGTTTCACCTATCTTTTTCTTTAATTAGTTTAAAACATACAAAATATTTCAGACCATCTATGTAGGTCTCTTTACATACTCTTAGAGTTTTACGTTTCCTTTTTTTCCTACTTTAATGGAATTTAACTAATGTACAGTTGTGTGTCTGTTGTTGGCAGTTGCGAGAGAATCCTTGAAGCTACGCCAGATTTTTGCTCCTGTTGCTGGACGCACGGTTGCATCTTCGTATCTTCAAACCAGATTTGGCCCTACGATAATTGTATTCCTCGTATATCTGGGTAGCTTGCCAAGGTTCTAGTTTTCTGTTTTGCCTAAGTAGCATAAAGACCAGAGTACTTCAAAAATTGTTCTTGAAGTGGTCTTATGAAACCAGATAATCTAATACCCAAAGGAGTCATGTGGGATCCCTCATCTCTCCAATGAGTTTTACTTTGAATTAGTTTTCATCTCGACTAACATGGGTAGGGGTTCGGATTCATGAATATTTGACCAAGGATTCAAAGTCTGATCACTCATTTTCCTTGAGAACCACATCTGATCGAATTTTTCCAATATTTCTGGTCGAAGCCATCTCACGCCAATTGCCCTAAAAAAATTTGGCTGGGCAAATGCTTGTTTGCTTGCCATCGATGTAGTTACCACTTCTACTGTCATATCCAAAATGTTTGGAGCATAGTTAGCAGTTGCAGCCATATTGGAAAAAGACCATCCCTGCTAGGACCCTCTCAAGGTTGAAAGCAACATATTATCAAACTTCTTTAGACAATGTCTTCGATATAGGTCCAAACAAAGCTGTTTGGGTAATTCTGACCAATGCAATCCTTAAACAGGTCAATTTTTGACATCTCTCAGATGAAACAATTAATCATTTTTCCCGTTTAATTACAAAAAAATAGATACCTACTATACCTATTTAATGACACGTCTAAACTTGGATATTCTCAAGTAGGTACTACTCTGACAGATCCACTGCCACTTCCTAAAAGATTCAAAATGATGACGACAACCAATGATGTTAATGGTAGAGAGTAAAAAGGATAGACCAGGATAGGAGATGCTTATGAATGGTTACAGTTTTTGACGAAGATTCTTTGTGGTTATACCTCCTGGTCAATTTTCCACCATTTAATTGCTTTTGGCCAATTTGGTTTTGATGGGACTACACCATGGGTTTGATAACTTTGGTTTGCTAATATTTGGTTAGGATCTATTTTTGGTTACTCAAAGCTGACTCGAACCAACTCAAAACGAGGGAGTTAGGATTGAGTGAAGCTTGAACCAACCTCCAATAAAGCCTCCTCAAGCATGATTTTGGTGGCTTTGATCTGATATTAGATGCTTCTAGTCTATTTTGAATTGATCGAAGCTGACTTTAACCAAATCAAAACGAGGGCCCAGAATTAAGGCAAATTCGAACCAGCTCAATGGGAAGTTAGCCTTACTTGCGCTTTGTTCTCTCAGGTTTTGTTCATAATTCTTTCACCAATTTCATGATTTTCGACGATATGTTTTGATGATGATAGTACTGAACTATGAGTTTGGTAGTTTGAATCTGGACATTAGGTCTGATTATTAGAAGATTTTGATCTTATTCTAGCGGATCAAAGCTAATAACCAAGTCAAAACAAGGACACAGAATTAAGTCAAATTTGAACCAGCGTAGTGTGGGGGCTGGTTCGGGTTTGGCTTGTTTCTTTTAATTTTTGCTCATATTCCTTATTTTAAAACGACTATTCAGGATTAGGTCAAACTTGAACCAACCCCCACTAAACTTCAGTTCATCTTGATAATGCTTCAGCCAATTTTTTGGGCTACCACCTAGATATTTCTGATGGGATGAAAACAATGTTTTTGACGATGATACTGAGTAGATTAGATCAAATTTGAACCAAATTAGTGGATGGCTGGTTCAAGTTCTCAGTTATTGCTCATAATACTTTCGCCAATTTTGTGGCTGATCCAAAATATGCTGCATATTGCCTAGATGATGAGAAGGCAATGGTTTTAATTATGATACTGAACCAGTTGGTGTTGGACGGCTTTGATCTACTGCTGCTTGTTTGCTTGCCGTCGATGCAGTTACCACTTCTACTGTCATATCCAACATGTTTGGAGCATGCTATTGAAGTTCACACTCGTTTAGCTCTTTCGTTTTATTTAAAAAATTATACTACCGAACGGATATAATTAATAATGTTGGATAATACCGGGTGCTCAGAAATGAAAAGACTTGAGAGCTGACATTCTAATAGATATTTATGCCGCTAGGAATATTAACTATCATTTATCGGGATGCTACTTCCCCTGCATTTTCGTTCTTTAACTACTATTTTGCACCGAGATTTCTTTCGAGAGAGCATGGCTATTTTGGATGTGCTAGTTAAGGCAGCTTTCATTAGTATTAACCGATTTAACCTCCTCGATTGTAAATGTTACGTGCAATTAATTAACGAATTTGCGCGTCGTTATTTGACGATCTAAATTAGTTTTGGTTATAATTCTCGTCAACCGTCTCTTAACCTATTTCTTTACCTCATTTTCTGTTTTATTTTCTCTTTAGAGTGTTTTTGTCCGTTTTTGTCAACTTTTTACAGCTATAATCAACTTTTTTGTCTTAAATCTTGACAAAATTATATCATAATTAACACTACACACAAAAAAACAAATGAGGCGACATAGATTTAACAGCAAACGACGATGTAGTAGCAGTCCATTTAAACTTATTTCCTGTTTATCTGAGTTGACGCTACTGTTCGCGCGCCATCCATCAAACTCCAAGTCAAACTTATCGCAAAACAAGCACTTCTATCTCGCTAACATATATATCTCCCAACTACAACACAGTCATCCGCAAAGCTCTCCGCCATTGTTCCCTTTTGCATCTCGCCGAGTAACTCCATTAGGTACGTCTCCAGCGCGTTAACGTCGCCTGATTTACACGGGAGTCGCTTTGTCCCGCTGCCGTTACCGCCTTTCCCGTTTACCCGTCGCACGATACGACCGACAGAACAAGAGCTACAAGACGCCGAGGCTAATTTCGCATTATACCGCAGTATAGTAGCGGTGGAAAATGAAATCGTCGCAATGATCTTCACATATCTGGCGGCACCCCCCTCGAAAACGGTGCCCTTTCGACACTAATTTCGTTATACCCGTATCCTACCGACTGCACCCAACCTCTTTATAATACGACGAGTGGGAGCGAGAGAAATCATTCCGTATTCGCGAATTAATCAGCGCGTTAGGTTTTGTCTTGAGCGGAACGATGTTGAGGGGAGATCGCTGTTGTGCGGCAAGCTCTATGTGGGTGGGGTGATGGGAGGGAGTGAAACGTGTTTCCGGTACGCTAGAGAGTGCGTGAATGCTGGCGCGGTAGGTGTGCTTGGGGGGACGCAAACGATGTTGGTTTCGTGGGGAGTTTACTTGCTTTCCTTTTTGGCGTCTCGTAATTTGACACTAGAAAAGTGGGTAATTGACAAGGAGATGGTTCCGACTGGTTTAGCCGCCCTACTAGGTTCCGATGACGATTTTATATCCGCTATAATTATTCATGAGTGGCATAGCGAGGTGTTCCCTTTTCATTGTCGTGTGGATTTTATTTAAAGATTTCCCGAGATCGTGTCAGATCTGCGGCGAAGCTAATATTTTATTAAAATTTATTCGTGAGATTGCTATACATATACAGGGTGTTTGGTAACGAATCAGTCATACTTTACAGCGTGTTAGTAGAGATCATTTGCAATAGATATATATATATGTCTGACCTACTCATTAATAATTAGGCATAGTAAATTGACGAAGAACGCCATAAATAAAAACCACAAATTTAATTCTTTTATTAGTAAATAAAATAAAATAATTATAAACTGCCTTCAAAGGTACCTCCTGCATTTCTGATGCAAGCACGAGCACGTTTTCGAACCTGTGCACATATAACTCTTTGAGTTACATTATTTCGTAAAGTTATAGCTGCATCGTTTATTCTACGGAAGTACGAACAATTAATTAACAGAATAAACGAGCTCTTTCATGTTTCCCCAAACCTAAAAATCTAGCGGTGTGTGCTGAGATGTCCTCTAACCATACAAACTAAAAAATTGAGAAAGAGTTTAATTATTTTCGTAAATTTTCAGTTTGAGTAAGAGTAAGTAGTGAACTTACTACGAAAAAAACAAAAGAAACACAATATCTCGAAAACGGGCGACTTTTGTATAAGGCAAATTGGATTATATATATTGCAAATGATCTCTACTAACACCCTGTGAAGTATGACCGTTTCATTACCAGACACCCTGTATAGGTGATACTGTCAAATCAAACTAAAATGAGATAAGGAATACGTAGGGCTTTGGCGTAGGTGGGTAGGCTCTGATTTGGTGAGCGATAGATAGTTAGACTCCATAATATTCATTTCATTCACAGATTCCTTCTTGGCATTCTAATAGTTACTTCTACCGCTAGCAGTGTTACCAACATTTACCGGCATACTACTTCGTCTGCGTTTTCGTTCTTTAACTTCTATTTTGCACCGAGAGTTCCCTGGAGAGGGAATGCTATTTTGGATGTGCTACTTAAGGCAGCTTTCATTAGTATTAATGGATTTAACCTCCTCGATTATAAATGTTACGTGTAATTAATTCACGAATTTGTGTGTATATTATTCGACGATCTAAGTCGGTTTTGGTTATAATTCTCGTCAACCGTCTCGGTTTTCTTTGTTAATTTTTGTCAACTTTATAACAAAATTTAACTCAACTAAACTATAATCAACTTTTGCGTCTTAACCATTGACCTTACGGTGGCGAGTATCGTTTCACCATTTTTTTCTTTAATTAGTTTAAAAAATTTCGGGCCATCTAGACATACTACATACTACATACTCTTAGAGTTTACATTTTATTTTTTTTTTCTATTTTAATGGAATTTAACTGATGTAGGTACAGTTCCCCAACTACGCGGATAGTGTCCTAGGCGTTTACGATTAACATCACAGGCATGAACGTATAAAAAGCGACTGCAATGGTATCAAAAATATTACAACTAGAGTGAGGATGACTACAAAAGTGTATTATGGACGGACGGATCCAAATTTGAGCAATTTGTAGGAAGGAATCGAGGTGTGGAACAACGTTTTTAAAGCGTTTTGTTATGTTGGTGATCAGCACGATTCGAATCAACAGTTATGATTCATGGGTCATGATAGGCGTTCTCTAAAAAGACTATAATTGATGGCGTTCCTAAAAATGACTTCCTTCGAAAATGAGAGCTTTTTACAAGACGTAAAGACCATGCTCACATTATCTACAAGAGGAAAATCTTGCATAAGACTTCCGCAGCTAGGTGGAGGCGTGCGGGGCGTGTCAGATTCTTACTGGCTAAAAACCTCTCCCCCTTATCATCTCGCTCAGTGCATCGGAAACCGCTTTCGCATTACTTCGATGTCAGGGAGCTGTCTTAGCTAACTTGCTAGTTGTCTCTCTTCTTTCTCTTTAGTCTCTATGATGCGTCTTGCGCACTCGTACATACTTGACCATGCCTCCTTCGTTGTTGTTAGTCCCTGCCTCAAGTTTTCCAGGTTGAATGCAAGGCCTTGTAGACGTTCCTATCCTCTTGCCATCTTGAGCATATCAAAAGTGTATGCTCCACATCATCGGTTTCACTGCAGTAGGTGCACTGGTCCGTGTCTGCTCGTCGCATCCGGTATAGTGCCCGGAAGCACCCATGTCCAGAAAGGGTTTGTGTAAGGAAGTAGTCGGTTTCATGTTGCTGGTCACCCGGTGCCAGACGGGCGCCACATACAATAACTGGAAATGCATTACGCTGACCAGGATTCTTCTCTTGGATGTCCTGGGTCGGCCGATATTCGGCATCAGTTTTGTCAAAGCTTTTGATGTCTTTTCAGCCTTCTCGGTGGTCTTATTGACGTGCTCTGCGAAGGTTTGTTTGGTGTCGAGCCAACCCCCAAGTACTTCACCGCTTTACCAGGTGTAATTGCTGTGTTTTGGACTTCGAAGAATATAGGCGCAATCTTCCTCTTGGTAGTCAGAAGGACAGCCTCCGTTTTTTCTGGAGCCAGATGTAATTGTTTCTCTTCCAGCCACCTTACAACCCTCCCGAGAGCGGTGTTTGCGATATTCATTAGAGTCTGCTCTTCTTTCGCTATTACGGTCATGGCTACATCGTCCGCGAAGCCGATTAACGCGACGCCTGCTGGTAACTGCTCTTTAAAAAGGTCGTTGTATAACACGTTGGGCCCAGCACTGATCCTTGTGGGACACCGCTACTTATTTTTAAGACTTTCCACTTCGAGTTGGATATTCCGTTCGGACAGATAGGACGCTATGAGGCTTATTAGGCCTTCTTCTATCCCCCTCTTTCTTAACTGCTCCAGTATCAGCTGCCAGGGCGCACTGTTGAAAACGTTTTTGACGTCCAATGTTATTAAGGCACATAACCTCCTATACTGGCACGAGAAGGCTGCGGCTTCGTCGGCAGTCTTCATCACTTCTCTGATCGCATCTATTGTTTGCCTGCCCTCTCAAAAGCCATATTGCTTCCGTGATAGTGCGCTCTACTTCAGCTTTGAGTTTGTCACCCTTGCGCAATAGCACCAACCTTGCTACCTTCCATTCCGCTGGGAAGTTTGCTTTGCCAGCCAGGAAATTCATGACGCCTAATACGATGTCAGGTCTTTCTGCTGCTACCAGTTTCAGTATCTCGGGAGGAATGTTACCCAGTCCTGGCGCCTTGTTGCTCTTCAACTTCCCACATTGCACCTACAGTGGAGTATGTCAATGTTTTCGATTGCCAGGACTCCTATACAAACACGGTTATCAACGAATTAGATGGAATTATGTCATTTATCGTGGGAGGAGGAAACAAGTCGGCCGAATTTTCTAAAATTTTCACAAATTAAAAATTTCTTTCTAATTTAATTTTAATTACCAGTCGGTCGAATTAATATGAGTGACAGTGTATATATGTATGTTCAGAAACCTCAAAAAATCTCCTTCCAGCAGTTCTATATTAAACAACACATAAACGTCAAAGTGAGTAGTCCTAAAGACCGGCAACACTATAACGGGCACCTTTATAGTGTAGCAATAAATTTAAATAAATTATATCTTTCTTTGTCGATGAGAATTAGGGGTTGGCACCCTTACGGTTTTTTTTCGAACCCTCTCCCGTTTTCTTTCATTCCCATTCTTACGGTTAGCTTCTACGGTTGATCTCCAGCACATTCTCCTCATCCGAGTAGTGCGCGGAAATCGCATTGTTTTCTCCCGAACAAAACGCTTTCTTATAAATTATTCAGTCTTTTATTCCCGCGTATTAAAATTTTATTAGGATTTTTCTGCAGTGCGCTTCGGGTATTTGCAGCACGTTCGTATTCATTTTTACTCTTAAACAAATCCATAAATTTTTGATCGCGTAGTGAGGGAAAACGTAAAATAGAATTGAATTAATCAATTTTCGTTGCATATCTACGTAAACCTGATGCGGTAGTAAAACAGAGTTGGAAAAATCCTTCAAAAATTTCAACTGATAAATGTAATTCTCCGACCTGTCATTTTCAATCGGGCTCCCTACAGCCTAATACCATCAGTTCCCATCCGCATGTATATATGTACGTACGTACCGTACGTACATGCGTTTTAACCGCACCATCTCGTAAATGATTTAAAAGACCCAGGTTGGTGGTTTATTACAGTCGATGTGACCGATTTACTCGCTCCGCTAAGACCAGCGTCTCTATTACCAACCATCATATCTCCCAACCGATACATCGCTTTGTTAACGTTAACGGATCTTACTAATACCAGTGGCATTTCGGAATATCAAGATAATGATGTAGTCGGGTGACGGGAAGCGATTATCGTAGGGCCAGGTTTTTTTTTTGTCGGTACGCCGGTCGCGCTCGTTACACTCGAGAGCTAAATGAGCTTTGTTTATGTTTCGCCGAGCGGAACCTAATGATTGTGTGCCTATCGTGCTCGTCTTCGAATTGTCGGTTGACGGGGATGGGTTGTGCGTGATAATAGTAATAATAATATCACTTTACGTAATTAAGCTATTGCAGATAGCGTCGGGCTGTATCTCTTGAACCAATGAAGTTAGGAATTTGGTTTTTGCAAAAATTTTTGATCAGATCTCTTACAAAAAAAATCCCCCATTCCAACATGCGAATAGTGTTTATGGTCCTGATACTGTAACAGCCAATCACGCATAATTTTAGTTTCGTCGATTCCGTTCCGGCAATTTTGATGTCAC
>SMLS01074706.1:0-14380 GCA_004785975.1 Popillia japonica | reverse complement strand
CCCCCGATTGTATTTGCGTTTACGAAGTTTAGTACGGGCTGATTGCTATCGTATATGATTACAGGGTTTGGTTTGCTGCTATGGTTTCTTTTTCTTTATATAATAATAATAGTTTTACAAGATGTCATACAAGAGCTAGATTGGTAGCATTTTTCGAGACTAAATTATTGGAGTCAACCATTGGCTTCCAGTTTTGACCCCAAATGAAGTAAACAGAATCATCCAATCTGCTCAAAACAGAGTTAGGTGGTCTACTCGAGCTTTAGGCGGTCACATATCTATTTCGTGGATAGTGGTTTATCGTTTATTTGCATAAAATCTGCTATATTATTTCTTAGCTAATTAGTAAGCACTCAAGATGCATAGAAAGTCACAATGCTAGGATATCGCTTGTCGAAGTTATCACCTCGGTAACTGAAATAGAACTGGACTAAAGTTCGGGCCATCCACCCGCTTATATAGGCAAAATGAAGGAATGATCTAGAATCGTTTAGCGTAGAATATTTGAGAAGCAATAATCTTTTGCATCACTCTTTGATGAACGGCTAAACTGGTTAAGTGAAGATAAGGTGAATTATGTAGCTAAAGAAAACAACGTATCCCAAACGCGCCCCATTGAGAAGTATTGGACACTACTCTCACTCCCACCGCTCCCCATTAATTTGGCGTTTACTACACGTAATTAATTTCGTAATAAATCTACACGAATCCAATAGAGATTTTAACGAGTAAGCGAGCAATTTTCATTCGCATTTGCGAGAATACAACATCCGGAGAAATGGATGAGCAACGACGAAACTCACTGAAATTAAACTTAATGGAGGTCGTATCACACGTGCCATGGATCTGAGACATTTGTGTTTTAGCTTTGTATGTATTTGGGATATATACACATGTGAAGTGGTTTCTAACATGTCTAGCGGGCCAACTGTCAAATACAATTCTACCTTTACAAATATAGTGCTGTATATTACATAAAACGTATGTATATTGCGCTGTAGTAGCAGAATGTATTCATCTTTTGACACCCGGAGATTGTGAAGTGATCGTGGGTTGTACTACATAGATAGACAGATGAGATTCGGCGAATTAGAATGTTCTTAACGAAAAAGGAAGAATGAGGTAATAGCTTGATCACCCTCAATACCTAAAATAACAAAATTTAATTAAAACTTTTCTAATAATTACCCAATCGGAATCGAGTTTAATTACATTCGAATAATAATCATCGGAAAGTTGGGGGAACTATCCGGAATTGCCCGAGAATTATTTCGAAATTAGTATATCCATAAGGAAAAAATCCAAACTTAGCCGGTGGAAACACCGAAGTAGCCATGAATATTTTAAGGCGAAATTGGTTACCGAACACAACTTTTGTAAAGGTGGCCCCCGGACACGAATAATTTTAAATTTCATTACGGCCTTAAAGCCATTCTATGGGTTACCTATCTAAACGAGAGAATATTCGGCGAACGAACTATGTACTTCGTTAGGAGTTTCATTTGATGATGTTATCGATGTAGCTATCTATGTGGTTCGGGAAACTTTGCGGAAAAGAATAATCGTGTGTAGGGTATTCCCAGGAGAAATTCGAAGTCGCAGTACGCGATGAACACGTAGAAAAAGTTAAGGAGTTTGTCAATAGTGCGTAATTTTGTTGGCTTTCGAAACATATCTTCGTTATTTTTAGGTAGAGGAAGTATATGATGGACGCTCTGACACAATCTGTTTTAGATCTCTTTTTTTAAACCAGGTACCTATACTGCTTCTGATATCAGGGCTAATAACAAGTTAAACCACGGCAAAACGAAATTATTAATAAATTAAATAAGGCAACACAATTCTTTGTATGACATCCATTCAATGAAGTACAGACATGGGAACGTGTAAGGAGTCGGGTTAGAATGGACGAATCCTCCTTCCAAATCGTTTGGGCAGCAGCAATCTGAAATAAGACTGAAATCACATCACACCTCTTAAGCCGGCGTGGGATGGGGTGGTGTAGTAAGACATTGCGTGGGAGAAATGTATTTTTATCTTTATTGATTTTATCTTCCTTCTAATTGCATCGTGGATCTGTTCTAGAAACATCTATTTGACTCTAATTTTCTAGGCAATTGGGACGTTATCTTGTACGAAAACTATATTAAAATTAATCTGAAGAAAAACGTTTTTTCCAAGAGTCCGGCAGCCATAATGACGCTAAATTCTAACACCATCAGACCAAAAACAGAACAGACATATTGGAATCAGTATTGGCGACGAGAAAGCTAATCTATTAGCAAAGAAGGCTGCCACAATGTCTGATCTGAGACACTGCAAGGTATTCCTTGGAAATTTCAATAAGCACAGAGCAAGAACTATGCCAGGACTAATAGGAACAAATTGGGTGTACTTGTTTTTCTCACTTGATGGACACATGACAAAAACAGGTTTCAAGCACTATAGAGAGCAGATTTTGTGGGACGGAAGACAAAATCCAGAAGACCTTATATCCAACTGAAAGGCATATTGCAGCAATTCGTGCCAATTTGGGAAAGATGTTATTGACAAGGAAGAAATAGTCTTTTTGAAAATCTTGAAAGTCTAACTTCAATACAACCCCTTTAATCGTATATTTGAGTCTTTCATAGAGAATCCAGTCCCTAGCTGCGTGGGGAGTTGTTTTTCACTGGTCGTGAGAAAATAGTCAAGTCTTCAGGCGCATTTCTTACGTGCAAGAGAATTTGCAAATTCTAGAAACTGAACTGGTCGATCTAGATTCCATACCCACAATAATGAGGTTAGTTCTGGACGGTCACCTTAATCTAATCCCTTACAGGATTATGATTGCACTAAAATTGAATCCGTCAGATTGGAGAAGACCTAGATCGTATTGCAATATTGGCTTCTTGTAGTATTGTTTGGAGAAGCAAATGAAGCACATTTTCATCTTTTTTTGCACAATAATAATAGTTTTACAAGATATCATACAAGAGATAGATTGTTAGCATTTTTCGAGACGAAATTATTGGATTGTCAACCATTGGCCTCCAGTTTTGGCCACATATGAAGTAAACAGAATCATCTAATCTGTTCAAAACAGAGTTAGGTAGTCTACTCGAGCTTTAGACGATCACATATCCATTTCGGGTAACTCAATTCAGATAGTGGTTTATCTTTTATTTGCATAAAATCTGCCATCTTATTTCTAAGCTAATTAGTAAGCACTCAAGATGCACACAAAGTCACAAGACAAATTGACGGCACTAGCAATTCGCTAGAATATCGCTTGTCGAAGTTGTCACCTCGGTAGCTCAAATAGAACTGAACTAAAGTTCGGGCCATCCACTCGTTTATATTGGCAAAATGAAGGAATGATCTAGAATCGTCTAGTGTAGAATATTTGAGAAGCAATAATCTTTTGCCTCACTCTTTGATGTACGGCTAAACTGGTTAAGTGAAGATATGAGGTGAGTTCTGGACGGTCACCTTTACCTAATCCCTTACAGGATTATGATTGCACTAAAATTGATTGTAGATTGTATTGCAATATTGGCTTCTTGTAGTATTGTTTGGAGAAGCAAATGAAGCACATTTTCATCTTTTTTTGCACAAATAACTAGCAGAATTTTTGCTATTGGACAGCTAAAACATCCTGACAATTATACCAACCACCTCTTAACAGCCTAAAAGTAATCCCCAATTATTACTGTCACTCCTAACCGATACTGCGATGTGTTGCTTTCCAATTTTCTTTTTGCTAAAATTTGGAATATAAATGGCTGTATGGTGATCAGGGTTTGACCAAAGCTACCTTGTATAGCGTGTTCATGTCGAGTGAGTGTGCCTCTACATAACTAACCCCACACAAATGCAATGCAGCCAACATTCTTGAAGTCTCCACTAAAGAGGTGCGAAATACTCTAAATTCTTTGAAGCTTAAGTATTCTATAGCACTCTCTTGTTAGTATGAATTGGCTGATCTTTTCTGATCTTGGATGTTTTCGATTTTCCCAAACCTCTTCCGCAAATTTGCAAAAAGAACATCTTAAACCAGGTTATTATTTATGAATTATTTGCGGTGAAACTCTAAAACTGTAACAATTGTAATGGTGTTACCTAAGACTATACCTAAGACGGTATCAAATTTTATGCCCTATAAGGATACGTAGGTGAAAAAAGGACTATATGGCCATCTGTTGCTTGAGGAAACGTAAACTTTCCCGACACAGACATCACTTTTCCGACTATTTCAAATTCTTTATGCTGGTTTGATCCCAAATACCTGATTGAGACACACCCAAATTTTTTGGGGGGTGTGGTGAAATTTTTGAGAACTGCTTTGGCAGCTTTCCTAACCATTAAGATTTTCGGCAGTTGTTTGTTTAATATAGACATACAGTGCTTTAAATGTTGGCCTTTTCTATTGATTGGGTTCAGTTTAAGCATCACTATAGGCAATAATGTAAGGCATTGATACAAGGAATAAGTGATGTCGTTTTGGATTTTCTAATTTGGAAAATTGATATCAAACAAATAAAAAAATAGCGAATATAATAAAATAAAAAACCCAAAAAAAATGGCAAACCATTACCAAAACAGCATCATTAATTCAGGAATATCGTAACCTACATGCATACGCCAGGCAAATTACACGTATCTTTCGTTTCTCAATGCTGAAAATTCAACGGAACGTGCAAATTTATGGGACGATACGTACACCACATTCAACCTCGAGGTCAAACGCTTTAGAATATCGATTTTGTGTTCACCCTAGACGGAGGAAATTTGGAAATAAAGCTAATAGCTGATTACATATTCAATGTGCTTAATATACAAGTTTGCAGAACCCTATCAAGGTAGACATGTATTAAGTAGCTTTTTATACATATTGTATGTAAATTTATTATGTTTGGTAAGTGAATTATGATTGTAGATGGATAAAATTATTGCAATTTCATGTAAAAATACAGAATAATTTGCAGTAAAAAAATTAATTCTATTAATTCATCAGATTTATTAAAAAAATTGTGAATTCTTTGTTTTCTGTGAATACCTATAGATGTGATAGTTTCCATCGTGATAACGATTCTGAAATCGTTCCAAAATTTAAACACATTTTAAAAACTAAGCTCCTCCCAAAATGGTGCAATAAATTTTACATTGTGACAAATCGTAGGAATAGCTCCAGAAATGATAGAAGGTGGTGAAGAGAACTTCAAGAAACGGTTCAAAATATCCAGAGGCCGTGAGGGCCTACATTTGGACATAAGTTTTAAAACCAAAACAAAAAATATTCTCATAAAATTTGGACTTTTGTTATGCCTCTACTCTCGGAGAAATACCTTGAAAATTCCTGCTAAAATCAGGAATCAACTCGATTATTTTTCGAAGTCAATTTTTTTGCGAACTTAGGGCACCAATTTGGGACAAAGCATGCTAAAATTTTGACAGATGGACAAGTAACAAATATGACAAATACGACTTAACTGTCTAGAACCACCGCAATTCAAGAAGATCTGTATTGGTAATTACAGAAGCTTTTAACCTGTAGCATGGTTGACACGTCGAGTTTCAAACCATTACAAGGTCAACACCCCTAAATCCGCATAATTCGGACTCGGGCCGTGGAAGCCTTTGAAGGAAAATTTGAAATACGAATTGATATGACATTTTATAGACACTGCTTAATGATATAGGAAGTGTATGTGAAATTTTGTCTCGTTGATGACCTTGAATCGAAGAAAAAGTTCTGCTAGGAATGAACTCTAGAATAGGATCGAATTTGTCGAAATGGTTTATTTGTAGAAATAAATGTTAAATGCTCTAGACAAGCCCTACCTGATTTATCGCAAAATCTCAAGCTTAAAGGGTTGTAAGTTATCGCAGTCAGAGAACTATGGACACCAATTGGATGATGAATCTGGCCATAACCAGATATAAACTGCACAAAAGCAGTCTCTAAAGCTGAAAATACTAGCAAACCACGAGGAGAAAACTCATCATCCTCATCATAAGTTTTTAAGGCGGAGGCCGCTGCGCCCCAAAAAATGATTTTAACCCTTAATACCATGTGGTCATGGTGTATTCAATTGAACACATTATTTGCAGTAAATTAAATACAGTTCAAATTTTAAGTGATGGCTCATATATTTCTTCATTACTATATAGATAATCTCCAAAAATGTCGTCTAAACGACGACTGACATCCGTCGGAAATAGAAGACCTGAGTAAGGACGATGAAAATCCACTCCTCAATGAAAGCTCTGGACGTGAGTCTTTGCAGGTGGGTGACAAAGATTTCGAAGACGAAAATAAACAAATCCAGGAATCTGAGGAAGTTGTGAAAACTGAACAAATCGAGGACGATGTATCTGCTGAATCAGTGCCTAGTCAGCCTGGCCCAAGCACCTCACATTCAGCTTCTTCATTCAGCTTGTCTCAATACTTTAGTGACGAACTGTTTGAAGAAGTGGTTGGGTTCACAAATTGAAGATATGATGGACTAAACCATTGACCAGTCGACGACAATAAAATATTTGCATTTGCCTGCCAAAATCCTGGTTGTACAAAGCAATCACGAATCTTTTGAAGATTCTATAATGAGGGTTTCCGGGTGTTGGCCGTGTCATGATTAGTAAAATATATACAGTACAAAATAAAAATAAAATGCACAAGATATACAATAAACTCGACGTTTCGCCACTAATGTAAGCGGCTTCTTCAGGAGCAAAAGAGGTTAAGTGGGTGGGTACCAGAAGGTCACGGTAACTCGACGTGTAAACCACGCTAGAGGCGAAAACCTTCTAACAAGGAAAGACCGATTTGCAGGGGTATATATACGACTGTGCGGCGATGCGGATCAGTGAACACTGTCCGTTGAAGCGGAAACGAGCGGTTTCCAAATGCTAGAGAGTTGGTAACCATCGTCGCGATTGAGATTCTGCGGATGTTTTTTGATCTCGATTGCTTCCTTAATCTTTCGAGGAAAATAGTGTTGCGACTTACTTACGACAGATGTCTGATCAAAACAAATTTTGTGACCCGTGTCGAGGAAATGTTCAGCTAAGGCTGAATGCGCTGAAGACCGCGTTTTAACGTATCGTTGATGCTCTTTGATCCTGGTTTGAATTGAGCGTCCGGTTTCGCCAATGTATACTGAACCACAATCGCAGGGAATTTTGTAATTGTCTTTACAGGAGAGAGCATGACGGGCGTCCTTGGCTGAGGGAAGAATTTGCGAGATTTTGTTAAGGGGTTTGAAAGTGGTTTTGATATTTTTCTTACGAAGAATTCTGCCGATATGATCAGTAACGCCGTGAATGTAGGGGAGAACCGTGGTAATTTGTTGACTGTTAGTTTCTGGTGTCTTTTTAGGAATTCGTGGATGACAGTGCCTGTTTATGACTTTTTGTATGTTGCTGGAGCTATATCCATTCTGAAGAAGAGCTGTTTTGACGTGTTTCAACTCTTGGTTGATATTATCGGGTTGGGAAATTGAAAATGCTCGATGAACCAGGGAGCTGATCACTGATTGTTTTTGTGCTGGATGATGATGCGATTTGGCGTGAAGATATCGATCCGTATGCGTGGGTTTCCTATACACAGAGTGTCCTAAGTGACCATTTTGCAAACGAGTAACCAATACATCCAAAAAGGGTAGGGAACCGTTTGTTTCAATCTCCATCGTGAATTTGATGTCAGAGTGTTGACTGTTAAGAAAATCCAAGAAGGGTGGAAGGGTGTCTTTGCCATGAGGCCAGACGATGAAAGTGTCGTCAACATAACTTAACCATGTTTTCGGTTTCAGATCAGCGTGTTCTAAAACCGTGGATTCAAAAGCTTCCATAAAAATATTAGCAACCACCGGGGAAAGGGGAGAACCCATAGCGGCTCCAGAGGTTTGTTGATAGAATTTTTCTTGAAAAGTAAAATATGTTGAAGAGAGGCATTTTTCGACCAACTTGGCTAGATCTGGAGATTGATTGTCTTGAATTAATAACTGATGAATTATAGCGACGGAATCGGTGATGGGCACCTTCGTGAAAAGTGAAGTAACATCGAAGCTAACAAGAAGATCGTCAGGTTCGATAGAAATTTCAGAGATGTTTGACGAAGTGAGAGGAATTTAGGATGTAAGATGAAAATTTCCCTGTGTATTTCTTAAGGGTACTAGCGAGATATTTGGCTAGGCTGTAGGTGGGAGAATCTATTGTGTTAACTATAGGTCGGAATGGAATGTTTTCTTTATGAATTTTTGGAAGACCGTACAACCGGGGTGGGTTGGATTCCCTAGGTATTATGCGTTTTTGTGTTTCTGGAGGAAGGTTGGACGATTTGATTAATGAAGTGATTTGACGTTCGAACTTGGAGGTGGGGATATTTTTGATTTGGAGGTGGGAGTTATTTTTATTTTGTACTGTATATATTTTACTAATCATGACACGGTCAACACCCTGAAACCCTCATTATAGAGACTCGAGCCGTGGAAGCCTTCGATATCTTTTGAAGATTGACAAGTTTCGGAATTTTATATAAATTACAGCTGGTAAATATTTATTTAGGGCTGGTCGTTTCGATTGAAATACTCTGCTAGAGTCTGCTCTAAACAATGATAAACGAACGAAGGATATACAACTGAAATTAATAAACGAGCTCGCCTCGTTGAGGATGATGGCAACATTGCCATTTCTCCTCCTACAAGAGGAGAATAACTGAAAGACGTGAAGACCTCATTAAGCAATTTCACATTCTGACATAAATTTGGCGTTGGGGGAAGTATGTCTCCCAAACGAAATCCTTTCATTTGTATCTCTGTATTTGTATTTGTGAAGTTCAAAAATTACAAATCTAAACAAGATCTCTTTTGAATAATTAATTAAATTTGCGTGAGTTTGGGCAAACAAATTAGAATCACGTGAGTCATTTCAGAAACGGTAGGTACATAAGCTGACGTGCCAAAATCACATGAATACCTCACAAACGATAACCTCGTCAGTAATGGGTAGCGAAAAGGGATGAAAGTAAACAGAATCTGAACTGACTAGACTCTGGTAAACATAATTTAATGGATTGTTTATCTTTTACCTTAATTTCCACATGTTGCCAAATCGTTTCTGATTTTAAACTGAAAATGCAACGTCGATTTTTTTTCGTGAGCGTATCCTAATTTTTATTGAATGGTATTACTTTCCTTTGTCAGGGTTTAACAGAAATATCTGCATATTTAAAATGGGGAAGAATCACTTCAGATTCCGTTTATTTTCTAGATATTCTACTATGTACTGGATCGTTCTCTTTTTCGCTCTTCCGTAAAATAACTATACATATAGATACATACATAGATATCGGTTATATATGAAAAGCAGCCGTTCTTTGAAGTAGATTCATTTGTGTATATACATACATATATAGGTAAGTATATACGTGTTCAAATCAATAAGGGCAGATTGATCTTGTTGAAAGGGGATATAACTCTTTGTAGAGAAAAGATTTATCCTTCACCGAAGCATGCACAGTTGCCTTGAATATTGTAAGAAAAATCAAAGAGGAAAGGTCAAGTAATATAGGTTCCTTCCAATCCAATACAAGCTTCCTAATCCAAATAATTTGTTTTTCACCAAAAGAAGATACTTTTCCACTCTAACCTTTAACAGTAAAACGAGCAAATAAACTTAAGTATTCCAACCCCTATTTTTGACGTTTCCCTCGGATAATAACCTTCCACGTACAACGCCCTCGATCGAATAAATAAAAAATAAATATTGTTCGTTGCACACATACGCTAAACTTAAGTAATACTCCACGTAAAGCAACTAGTCGAATTACTAACGAGAATTAAGTTACCTGCAATTTTCGAAGTCTGCCGTCTCTAAGTTCTCTAAGCGGCTTAATTAGATTTAGCAGGATTAGCGCGGTTAATTTTCCTTATATCGTGTAGATGGGTGTGCATACGGGGAATATAACGTTGATTTTAGCTCTTAAGCAGTAGTTGTAATAAACATCACGGTGACTTTATTCGAGGTTTTATTGGCTCGTAAATGTTGGATGACGCAATTCCGTAAGTAATGGATTAAATATTACCAAAGAACAACAATAATTCGGCGACATCTTCAATTTTAACCACGCAGATCCTTTGTAAACAGTCCGTTCTTGAGTAGAAACCGAGATTGGGTAAATAGTTTTTGAAAGGCGATACGGGCGAGTTTATAGGGTTTCCGCTCCATCGATGTTTGGTCAGAAATGTCAAATACACACGTTAAGTATTAAATGTACACTGTCGTCCAGAAACTTGCAACGTTGGGTACAAAAAATTTGTTTGCCTTGATTGTACTACCAACAAGATAGATTGGTGTCTCATCCCAAATTGCAAAGGTATGTAAGCATGTAATTAATTCTGATAGAAACAATTCAATGCAATCTTAGGTAAATGTCATTGCCATAAATATTTGCATTGTAACCATGGCAACAGTCAAATAAAAAATAATATCGTGCTGTCATTGGGTTGCCTTCGTTTTGTTATCATTTTGTATGACATGATGTGTCAAAGTAAATTATGTACAAGTTAGTTTACGTTAACAGTGTTCCCAGCTCAAAATATTGGATTACACACCTTTTACTTGTCTTGTACAAAAATTAGAATTTATAATTTCGTAAATTCTATAGATTCAAATAATTTTTTAACGTCTCCCAACTGCTGTCAAAATAAGATGTCACTGTCATTTGACGTTTATTGTATGCAATCAACGAATCACAAAGTAGCCAGTAATGCCAACAGTTAGTTCCTTGCAGGGGGTGATAATCCAAAACAGAAGTTGATTCCAGAGAAGTTCTGATATCTACTCTTTGCTAAGAAATTGATTGAAAAAAAGAATTGATTGAAACCGATCTTCAGTTATAAAGATACCGGCTCACTTGGATGCAGGTCTTCTCAACTTTACAATTAAATTTCTGCACATATTTTTCTGAGGCTTCTCAACAACAGTGAGGAATATGAAGGCAAGAATACTGTTTGGGTATCTGCCTCCTTGTTCAAAATATTAAAACTTCGTAGGTTTAAGGATCATCCTGTATTATTCATATATTGCCAATATGGTTACTAATCATTTTTCAAGATACCTTTTTAAAATTCCCAACTTACTTAAGGTTGGTGAAGAACTTTTTCCGAAACCGTAAGTTTTTGGATTCATCACAATTCACCACGCCTTTCCTCTTTGGCCTGTTAACAGATTTTCCACGAAGACTGCAATAATTATGAAAACATCGACGAGGTTTTGGAATACCAAAACATTGTTTCCCGAGAAACTAATGATGTGCTTAAAGTTTGACACATCAAAAAGATTAACAAACCAACAGAAAATTGTGAGGTTGTATTGATCAAAAAAAAAAAACAGATGAAGAACATATTTATACAGTTTATAGTTTATGGAGCTCCAGGCATTTTTTCACCTCAACAAATACAACAAATAGAATAGTTTATATTTGCTTGAATACAATACAGATAATACAATTTTAATTTGTGTAAAGATAACATGTTTAATCATATGATCTAAGTTAATACAATACCAAAATCCCTCATTTAAAATTAAAGCTAGTTTTACACAGTAGTAATTAATCATGAGTTATTTTAGTTATAATATTGATACTGAAGTATACGAGCTTAGACATTTAGAAAGTGTCTACTCGAATATTTACCTTTTTAAAAATAGACATTCTCTTCCATTTAATTAATAATACAACATATGCTGTTTATGCCGAACAAACCTAATTCTCCACATTTATTGCTTCTACCACAAAAAAGAAAATAGATATTCTGAGACAAAAACAGCATCTGCTACCGTTATATTTTATTCACCAAGTGCGAAATCACGGGAAACGCTACTGCAGGTGTAAATCGATCCTTTTTTTAATTTACCAACAGACTGCAGGATCAGATTTACAACCGAACATAACCTCAATTTCACGCGAAACAAAACATCAACGTTTCTATGCCACCACAGATGACATACGCCTACTTAGGTGAACATGTATGAAACATAAATAAACAAAAATCACCTTCAAACACGAGTAAGTTCCTCGCTGTATGAGGAAAAAGGGCGTGTATTCAAAACAAACATTAACTAGAAGGGTGTCTTTCTTTAAATACACCACGATTTCGTTTAGCTATCATTTAAAGACATGCATAAAAATTCGTACTTACACTACCATGCCGTAGGCTCCCTCTCCGATGTAGGCCAAATTCGTGTATCGGGGCCATACCTCGAACGCCTGTCCTCTAACCAGCTCAACCACACCGTTATTTGATGCACCTGTTGTGTTAGCTTCTGCCATTTTTTGTGTGCTGTGGAGTTTGCGAAACGTCCGACCTGTAACGAGAGTTCGCGCAAACTGCTTTTATTAAACGGGCGATACTGTGATAATACCGAAGAACATTGCACCCTGTACCCTGTTATTTCGCGTTGTAAAAAAAATAGTTTGCCGAATTGTGTCATCTGTGGAGAACATGCCAAACTTCTGCGATTCTCTCTATTATAGGAATCGTTTAAAGCGACATCTGAAAATAAATGCAGGAAAATGATCAAGAGATAGCACAAATGCTAATACTATTATAAATATGTTTTAATTAGAAATTATGATTATTTTAATTCAATATGAGGCTATCAAAGACCTAATTATTAATTAAATATTTACGAAATATTAATCTTAATTTAAGCTATTCGATCATAGATGTCGCCACTATTGATATGTTGACAAAAGATTGAGAAACGTTCTCAACCTGTCATTATTAGGTTATTTTAAATTATTTACCAAACTATTATTATTTATATCTAACCAAGATTAATTACTAAACAATTTTATGCAATGAATGCGCCACCCACCTTCGAATCGTTCCTCCTGTACGATGGAGAGAAAAAGTAAGTCAGATTTCGTATTTCAAACAATACTTAACCTAACTTTTTTGTGTATAATTTAGAATTATTCGAGAACAAGATACAAAGGTACCCAATGCGGCTATTTTCACGATTAATAAAGAAGATCACACTTTAGGAAACATGATCAGAAAGTAAGTCGATCTTCATTTATAATTTAATAATATTTTTAAGACGTTTGTTGCTTGTATTGGTTCGCAGTCAATTATTGAAAGATCCCAATGTATTATTTGCTGGATACAAGCTTCCACATCCTCTAGAGCACAAATTTGTGTTGCGGATTCAAACGACATCTGATTATTCACCGCAGGAAGCTTTAATGAACGCAATCACAGATTTAATAGCCGAGTTATCGTTGTTTGAGGAACGATTTAAGGTGCGTTGTATATGTTTGTATGCTTTTCTTATTAATCAAGTTAATTTTTACAGGAGGCTATAAAAGAGAAGCGGGAAGGTTTAGATTAAGGTTATACCAGTTACGGTATTAATAAATATGTGTTATATTAAATTTATTTTTATTTCTTTCAATATCAATAAATAATTACAACAATAAACAGGTTTTAATGGAGTTATTGTCGCTTAAAATTAACATGATTTATTCCATTGCTAAAAATAATCACAACTCCTGCGTAGTTTATGTAAAATATTAATCAACAATGTTTTTTAAAACTCCCTAAAATAGATGTCTCGTGCGATATAAATTATTCTATAACAGATTAAGAATTATACATCGTTTAAAAACTGGGAACTATAAAATATATATCAGATATAATACATGAACACTAAAAGGCTTCCCTTCAGAGGCTTTTACGAGGTATACATCTAAAATGTTTGATCCTCTTGACAGTCTTCAGTAGCGTGACCAAACACTAAAATTTAATTTAAAATAAAAAAATTTATTGATTGGAAATCATAACCTTAAAATGTCAAATTTAAGAAACGTCAAATTTGACAGGTTATTCTAACCTAAAATATACATACTTTCACATATTTCACAATAAGGCCTCTGCTGTGGTTTTTCCTTGGGACTTTTTTCTCTAACGGCTGGCATATCTTCGTTGGCTTGTTGCGGACAATCTTCAGTTTCGTGCAAATCGAATTCTTCGCAGATATCACAGTACATTCTCGGGGGTAAATTCCTCCCGCTTAATTTAAATCTGAAAATCGAAGTAATGCGGTGAAGGATAAATTAATTGGTGTAAAATAAATTAATACTTACAATCCTAATTCGTCGGCAGCCGCGGGGCTGTAGCCAGACTCCAAAATCTCAATTCGCGCCTTTTGTTCTTCGTTCTTCTTTTGCATGTCGACGATGATGGAGTTTAAGAAGGCCACTTGACTCTCGGCAAGCAGTTTCTCTTCCATCAGCTGCTCGTTGGTTACAGGAGGATTATTATTAATTCTAGTTAACTAGAAATGTTAAGCAGAAAGAAAGAAAAGAACTGAATTGGCGTGTGTGTGCTTTAAG
>SMLS01074705.1:0-29577 GCA_004785975.1 Popillia japonica | reverse complement strand
AGTCGGATTTTTGAGATGTGTCATCTTTCTTGTGTACCGACGATATATGATCATTTTATTATATTAAATATATATATCTCCTTGCTTTAATTTTAGATGGGTATTATATTTGTTATGTATTACTTACCTATATGTACACTACAGTTTGCTATCTTCCAGTAGTTTGTCTTGTAACATTGCATGAATTTCCTATTCTTTCATACCTCTGTATAATCAGTGTAATTTAAAAACAAGTAGAACTTTAGTTTAATAAAAATTAGTGATGGGAAAATACATAACATCATACTTTTTGTGTAGGTTTTCATCGCCGAATATAAACCAACGTTTACGAAAGCCTATGCAATTTTACAATTCAAATATAAAATTGGAGAGGTTTAAAAAATTGTGAAACGCATGAATGTTGTTGAATGAAGTTATTTATTCAGAACCACGCATTAGTTTACAGACCATTCATTATAAAAAAAAATAGAAGTGCTTCTGCCAGAGCTATACACATTGCAATAATAGTAAAAGAAAGAAACTGGAAAAAATGAAATATATTAAATAACAATGAAGTTCAACGTTACAGATATAAAATTTGATATAAAATCAATCTTTTAATGTTGTTATTCAATTGTCATGGAAACCATTATTCTCGCGAGATGCTCGTGAGTCAGTCTTAGCATGGTCTTAGGTTACTAAGCTGTAGTCATTCACTTACCCTACTTTGAATTTTTTTTCTTTGATATTGCTTTTGGTTAGTAAATATCCTGTTTACACAATCTTTTTGAGTGACGGCTCCCGATAGTATTTATGTAATGCATCTAAAAAAAAAAGTCAAAAATGGTTTCTATATTAGATTATACTGATACTTACAAATATTTCGGTAATTGTTTTATTATTCCGCAACTCATTGTCAAAGGTTTTTATGTCCTCGATAGTTTTTAACGGAATTTTTAGGTTAGAATAGTTCAGCAGTGGTGTTAATAATAATAATAATAATAATAATATAATAATAATAATAATAATAATAATAATAATAATAATAATAATATTTATTTATCCAACAGCATACAGCCAATTACAGGATATAAATTTATACCAATAAAATGTTATCGGAGTTCAGTGTACATTTAAAACAAAACAAAACTTACTCACTACTAAACAAATAAAATTATAATTGTATTATAGGAAATTATAGGAATAAAGAGAAAAAATTAAAGAAAATATACATCAGAGTACAAAAATAATGTAGTAATCAACAACACAATAAAGTAACCTAACTTCAAAATTAATAACTAACACTACTTGTTATTCTGATCTATCATAAATTTTATTAAAATTTGTGCTCATATGGTACACAGGTGATTTAACCATAATGTTAGTTCTCACAGTAGGTATCCTAAAAGTATAGTGAAACCGAGTGTTCATAGACGGGACATTGAAGTTGAAGAGTGCAAGTAAGGAAGAACAATCAATTTCATTCAGCAATAAATTTAATAAAAACCTTGCACTATGCATATTCCGTCGATCAGAGAGGCTAGAAAAATCGTGCTCACTAAGCAAAATATTGTAATCGATATTACGTTCAGGATAATTACCAGTAATTTTAAATGTTAAATATTTTAGAAATCTCCTCTGAATCTTTTCCACGGACAAATTTTGGTAAATATAATGCGGATACCATATGAGTGATGCGTATTCTAACCTGCTTCTAACGAGGGTGTAGTATAACGTTTTTATTGTTTGCGGATCGTAAAATCCTTTACACGATCTTATTAAAAAGCCAAGCTTCCTAGACGCAGATAGGCATATGGAATGAATGTGCTGGTGTTGTAAGTAAAATGATATAAAATTAATATGCAACGCATACGTTTTGAATCAATCCAATTAAATTTACTCTAATAAGTGAAACATCGCTTACCTTTTCCTTTCTATTAAACACAAACACTTCTACTGCTTTAACAGTACGTCGCCGGGAATCACAACACAACCAGGATGGAAGCGGAGTCAAACAACAGAATGACAGTTGATAGCAATTACCACAATATAACAATAAATTTCGTAATAACAAAATGAGCCTTTTTTTTAAATATGACGTTTTAGTATTTTTATAAATATAGAAATACTTGATATATATAAAATAATACACTGATATTACCTGGCACAAATACTTCGTTACTGATATAACATGAATTAAACGACATTCACATATTTTACATGTTAAATGTTTAGATATCATACCTATATGTTACACTATGAGAGCAAATTTACAGAACATCTGTATTAACTTCGTTATGTAGCAACTAGAGAATGTAAATTGTATACATCCATATTTATGTTATATAACTGGGTAATATTACAATGTAATCTGTTTGATCCCTCATTGAGATATAACATACATATGTTGGTTTACTGGGTTTAGTCTATGCACATTTTAACGCAGTGGTTTCTTCTTAGCTACTCTTTCATTCATAGATTGAAGCAAAATAGATCCGCTGTATACCGCCAAACTAGTTGAGTCTATGCCAAGACAATTGAGAGCGCTCATCGATGCCAACGGTGGTGGTACAAGATATTAAAATGTTGGAATCACTTTGTATTTTGTATTTAAAATAACTGTATGAATACTTTTGCGTTGCGTGTACAGTTGTTATTATGTTTATTTAATATGTAGGATAACAATTACCATATTTACGATTTATAAACACTTACTCCTGATTTGCATAGTTGTATGAATACTTTTGCTGCTCACTGTACATATTATTACAGAGAAAAGTATACGTACGCCGAATAGGAAAAAAAAGATTTTATTTAAAAAAATACATAACACAAATATTGCTTCCGTGGTTTAAATATAAAATTAAATATTTTAACATTGTCTCAATCACGAAAGATGAATATCACAGCACAGAAAAGTATAGATACTCTAGAAGACAATGTACTTGAAATGTACTTGGCTCTATTATTGCTTTTAACTGATTGTTCATAAAAAATACGAGTTCTTTTGTGTTTCAGTGGGTATTTGGGTCCACTTACGCTCCAAACTATCTTTAACTTTGTTATAGATTTTTTATATATGTAGGTACTAAAACGTAAAATTGTTGTTGAATGTCGGTTGAATGTTACTATAAGTTATACAGATTTCATACTATTACCAAATGTAATAATATACATATTGTTTATTAGTTAGGTTTTAGCTGACACTAGTAAGCAATGATAGGCTTTTAGCAACGGCGAGTGGTTTGAGGGCGCTGGCGCTGTGTATAACATTGCAACATATTGAGGATTCGTTTAATGCCCACATAAATACTGTTTGTAAGACCGTTTGTTATTCATTTGGTACATATACATTCCTTTACAATAGAATTAAGTGGCCCCAATACACTATCAAAAATGTAAGAATAAATATCCATGGTAAAGAAGGTTTTGCTGATGTTATCGAAAATTGTTGTACGTATTTTGAAAGCGCTCGTTTAGGGCTTCTTGCTAAAGCCGTTCTTGCTGCCTGAAATAAACTTTTCTTGACCATTAACTGTCTAAATAGCATTAGTCGCTTTAGTAATCAAATTTTCATTTCTTACTGTTATAGTTGTTTGAGAAAATAAAACTATTGAATTCAACTGACTCTGCATTACTCATGTTGCAGAACCCTCTGTAAATAATTTGACTCAATCAATATAGGAAGGTAAAAGTAACGTATAACAGTTATACAAACAAAGTTATACGCAAACTGTACGTGCCAATGTTATGATGTTGGCAACATCGGCGGTATTAGAGAGAACGGGATCTTCGTTTTTAATACATTCTGGCCAAACAGCTTTCCAACATGCATATAAAATTGATGGTGTTAATTAAGCTGACTCAGTCCATAATTGAAAATTGCTTCCACACATCAATGACTGTTAGCGTTCCATCGTTGAGATTGTCCAAAATGTATTGAAATGCTTGCTTTACATAGTGTGTTTTTTAAATGTTGCAATTATACTTTGATCTAGTGGTTGTAACGGGGATGTAGTATTCGATGGCAAAAAACAAAATTGCATGTTCAGATGTTCAATGATCGGATGCTCAGGTGCATTGTCTATAATTAAAAGAACTTTAAATTTGAGACCCTTGACGTTCATATAGAATTTAATTGGATAAAGGACATGTGTTACAATAAAAGATGTGACAAACACATTGGAGTACATTAGATATGTATATGAGGATTGATGAGTTTTCTTTATCTCGAAGAAAATTATTCATCATTTTATTACGTTTTATTTCCAATACTAATACTTTTACAAGAAGTTTTGTACAGGTATTTTTCATACGACTATAAAGAGACTGTATGTTCACCTTACATACAAGTAGGTATGCAATAATTATGTGTATTGACATAAATAATAATAAATTATAATAACTTATATTACTTTGATAACAATCTAGCTTATGTACTACGTATGTATATGGCAGCTGTAATTTAAGATCATATGTGCAATTTAGCAAGTTGTTCACTTAAAAGTCAAAGAACTTTAGAAAACTACACAATATATACAAAGATTGTAGGCGCACACAATTAGTTGTAAAAAGTTTATCACATTATTAATTATTTAGAGCAGTTCACTACTTATGTATATAGTCTATGATGGTAGATGGACCGTTGCGACTACGAGACACCTATGAGCAAAAGTTTTCAATTTCGAAACAAATAAATCAAATTTTGTTGTCTCTAATATTGTCAATTGTTATTGGTTAAGAGATCTTTAAAAACTCCGTTTAAATTGTGACTAAAGTTGTCATTTCCATATTCCAAAATATAGTTTTTTAAAGGCAAGCATTGTTCATTGGCATTATTGTTTTCAACAATAATGCCGATAGACAGCTAGTTTTGATATCTCTTCTTCTTCTGAACGGATCAAAAAGTAAATTGTATTGCTCACTGGTGCCGAATAAATAGTACAATTTTAAGCGCAAGCCAGGTTTAATTCAAAATTTAACAGTAATTTAGAGATCTAATTTAAATACTGTTCGATATATTACATTCACTTTATTATAATATTTACAGCTTAACTTCCTCGTCTTGTATATAATTACTATTAACATTTGTTTTGTAACATTCTCCATCTGAATTATTAAGAACAATACCAAAGGGCTGACTAATACCTGCACTAGAGATCTGAAGGGGTTTTGGTCGTTTAGTTGGCTTTTTTAAAAGTTCTTCTATTGAATATGGATTTTTCTTCTTTACTTCGGGTTTATTTTCTTCCGTCACTCTTATATTTTCTTCTTCAGACGACACGATATCGATTTCATTTTCTGAAGTGTGACTATAGCTATCTGCAGTGTTGAGAGATTTATAAGGAATAACTAAGTTCGACCAGCCGCTACTAGATGGATCTATTGCAGAATTCTGTACTGACGTTGTAGAGACATGCAATTGATGTTGCAATGCTGCTAGTCTACAGTTGGTATATGATTCAGGTAGAGTTGGAAAGTATACGGCGCTGTGACTTTGTGACATTTTTGAGTAGATGTCGCTGCGGATAATAGAATCTGAAAATTGAATGAAAGTGAATTTTGTAGCACACATGACATATTGATGCTTACTTTTGATTTTAACATGAATGTTATACTTGTTCTATTTTCGTATTAAAAGTAGTTAAACTGTTTTGTCTAACAGTAATTAACTTTAATTATAGCATTTGGAAATATTAGACAGTGCATTTTTCGTATCTACATATATGGATACATAATGTATTTAACTATGTACATATTAAAAATGCTTGATTGATAAATTGAAAATTTTATATTTCATTAATTACAGTTTCCAATTTATCTTAATTTAGGAGTTTATGTAGAATATTAGCAACATCCTACGGAAAACTTTTTTGTATACATTTACCTGATATTATTTGTCGTTACAGCATTATAACCGAGTTACCCCAATGTCCATAATAAATACCTCGGCTTCAAAGGATTGTGCTTTGTTAAAAATTTATTATCAATCTAAAAATTTCTAGGGGAATTTATTAGTACACCAACGGTTAATTCTCTGGTGTTATTTGTATTAAGCTATGGCAAGGTTTGAAACGAGTGAGAGATTTCGGCATGCTGTAATTGAATTTTTTTGCAAGATCCTTGGCTATATTATGGAAAATTCCCAACTATCCGGTTAGCTGGTGGTTGCGGTAACTTTTTAACGAATTAAGTTAATAACAAAAAAAAATGAAATCTAATTATTAACCATTTCTAGAAACTGTACACAGCATTCCGTAATGTTTCTGGTTGAATTGCACTAATTTGCTGCGGAATACTGGTGGACCTTAAGTCTTGTACCGTTGTTGGTCGTCTTCTAAACACTCGATTTTGACCTTGTTGGCCATGAATTTAGCAATACCTGCTTAAGATACGATTATGAAAAACGTTGGTTAACAGTTTTTAGACTGACCGGAAAATGTGCGGGGGTTCTCCATCCTGCATAAAAATGATGTTCTCAATTGCGTAGTGCTCGTTTTGCAGCTGTGGAGTACTGTGTGGAGTAGGCTATTAACATTTGAAAGTATCGTACACCGTTTATACACATATGGCTTCTACATTCTGCATTTTCTTGTAAAAATATGGACCAAGGATAACATCAGCTGTAAAACCGCACCAAATAATGACTTTCTTGTCATGATGACCTTCTTGAACGATTTTTTGTGGTTTTTCTGCAGACCAGATGCTACAGTTTAGATTATTGACACTATCATTTGGAGTAAACTGTGCCTCATCTGACTTTCTTCTTTCAAATTTTTGTATCAAATTGTAGTACACTTCAGGAGCCGCTCTCAAATAACACATTCTCGTGTGAAATGTTCGTAATACCCGTATTCATAATAACACAGAACTAAACCAATTCTTGTTTGTAAACCCATGCTATAACAGCTTGAGTCGTTGGAATTCTACGTTCCCTTAAGCAATTAGATTTCGTTTATTTCTTGCTAGTAACTTAATTTGTTAAAAAGTTATTACTCATCCACTAGTATTAATGGTACTTAACCAGTTTTGGCTCACTTATAAAATGTTGAGTATTAATATTGAAGACTGAATAGTATATATGTATGTATTTCCTTTAGTTGATTCGAATAAGGTAACTCTTTAAGAACACGTGTTGATTTCGATTTACTAAGAATTGAAGTAATACTAAATTTCAAACAGTATCTGTCCGAGAAACATTACGTAGCAAGTTTGGAATATGCGTTAAATTGCATGGAAAGAGTTTATAAAAGAACAATGTATATTATTATACGAGCTTGATGATTTAGGATATTTTTTAGCGAGCGCCAATGTTGTCATTAAACTGGATTTTAACAGAACAAGAAGAAAAAGGTATATTGACAACTTGCTCAATTATACAGGTGTTGGTTTGAATTGCAGCGACTAACTCACGGAATACTTCTATTTGCCACGTTAGCTCTAACATTAAACTAAAGTTTGGTAGTTTAAAATGAAGAATGTATCTAACAATTAAATTGTAATTCTATCTAGATACAATATATGATTTTGTAAGTTTTTAAGTGTAAGTCATATTTATTAGTTTCCACTGTAAATCAATTAACATCAAGAAACGATCATTGTTAATAGCTTATAAGTTAGACAATTACCTGTATGTGCTGATCTATGATGGACTAATTCAGGAGGATCAGGCCAAGCACCGCTGTTTCGTAAGATTCGGTTAACAGAACTAACAGAAGGAATGTTGTGCGGTTCGCAGATCCTTTGCGAAATTAATTGCTCTCGTATTTCCCAAGCAAACATCCCCGGATTTTCTTGTTTAAACTTCAATATCTTCTTCACGACAGTGGGCGTAGCCACTTGCTGAAATGAGAAATACTAAATTCGCTAAATTATATGTTAATTTAATATTTTTTGTGTGAAACGTAATTTTGACATACAAATTGAATGTGTTTTTAACATTTTTGACAAGATAAGATTAGCAACGGAAAGGATATGTATATGTTGTTACAATTAAAAATCTTTCTGTTGAAAAGTAATAGAATATTATGTATTTTCTTTTAGTAGCTATGCAGTTTTCATTTTTATCTAAAGATTTGGAAATTTATGGCAGTAATATTTTAAATATGTATAAGTACATGGTACATGAAGGTCAAAAAGTAAATTGGAAGACAGGACAAGTATGTTATTGTTGTGTAATTTTAAGACATACCCAGAAAAAATGTATAGAATGCTAAGCCTCCGTTCTGGAGTGGTATTAACTAACCAAAATTCTACTTTGCATGCAATGTTATCCAGAATAGATTTAAAGTTATTCTACAGTTTACACCAGCTCAGTATTTAAGTACATAATATATTTTTAATGACAAAATGAGAAACCAAAGTTCTTCTCACATATACATATATTTATTAATATCTCTACATGTTTCGGCCCTAGGCCATCTTCAGGAGATTCTGCAGAATACCTTAACGCTAGTACACGACGTTTTATGAAAAAGTTAAATTGAATTTTCTAGAGATACATTTAAATAATGAATGTGGATAAATTAGAGTTAAAATAGTACTTACAAGTCAAAATGGAATGGAAAATTTGTCAGGAGGTGTATGAAAATAAATAATAAATTATTTTGTCGTAATCAAGTCACGCTAATATAAAATATTAATATGTGTATCAAAAACAGATGAAGAATATGTATATTGAAACTTATTGTTAAAATGCGCTAGTATAAAATAAAACTTTTGAAAAAAAACCGTTGCTTTTTTAAATTTATAAAATTTTGCGACTGAATGCAAAAATGAAAAAGGAGATATACAGTTAGGTGCAAAATGAAAAAGTGTGTATGTCATGTGTAAATATTTGAATATAGTAGTATAGGAGCTAGCAACGTTTTTGAGAGAGCATTTCAGGTCAGCTGATTCTTTGATATGTTATCCTTATTGCTCCTTGGGTTAGAGTCTGAGCCGTCTGGCTGGCCGTAGCGGTTGCTTATATTAGTGCGCAGCCTACCTGTACAGGTAATAATTCTAGATTTTAAAAGAATGTTAAGAAGTGTAATTTTTAATTTTGTCACTTTGGATAGGTTTGCCTGACATAAATTTTTTATTGCCAGACATTTTTATCATTGCTAATTACATGCCAGACGCGAATTTTCTTTTTTTTAAATAAAAAATTCAAAGTATTTTATAATGTCTGACATTTATATATTATCTTATTTACGGATAAATAAATCTAAATTTAATTTGCCAGACGTTAATTCAGTTGTTCAACTTTAAATAAACACGATAAACTGTGGCAGTATGATGCTAGTATCAGAGAGAGACAGATGCAGAATCTATTGCCGAGAATGAGGCAGAAAACAATTACAAAGGCACATTACTTATTCTTGCTTTAGCGAGTACAAATTTTTGATACATATACATATAAATATTTTAACAGAAAAAAACTATAGCTATTAATGTAACGAGATTATTATGCGATTTATAATAACCGAGGACGTTGCCAGGCGACTCGGCGCGAAGCGCCTCGTCCGAAACGTCCGAGGTTTATATAAATCGTATAATAATCGAGTTGCATTCAAAGCTTTATCGTATCATTGACAACGATGGAAATCAAAAACTTTGTTTATTGTAATTTATTGTCATTTTACCGTGTCATAACGTAACTAACGTATTATATTTCCTAACTAACGTATTATGAATTGTTATGATGTTATGATATTAATAATACGAGTATGTAATAAAGGTTTAACGTAAAGTAAGCTTAATTGTCAATGATACGATAAAAATTAAAATAAGACTAATTTAGAAAGGAAATAATGAAAAGTACAGAATTGAAGTTTAAAAAATTACATTTTTAATCAAATATTTTCTGGTCACTAGGTATACGTGAATTACAAATAATTAATATTAAGTTATAATTTTTTTCTATTCTATAATAGTGTCACAAAAATGTCACATTATGATGATGACACGTTGACGTTGGCATTGGAGTGAGTGGAAATGTTTAAAACAACTTTCTCAATGTGTGATTGTTTTCTGTCTCATTCTCTGCAATACATTCTGCATCTGTCTCTCTCTGATACTAGCATCATACTGCCACACTTTATCGTGTTTATTTAAAGTTAAACAACTGAATTAACGCCTGGCAAATAAAATTTAGATTTATTTATGCGTAAATAAGATAATATTTAAATGCCAGACATTATAAAATACTTTGAATTTTTTATTTAAAAAAAAAGAAAATTCGTGTCTGGCATGTAATTAGCAATGATAAAAATGTCTGGCAATAAAAAATTTATGTCAGGCAAACCTATCCAAAGTGACAAAATAAAAAATTACACTTCTTAACATTCTTTTAAAATCTAGGATTATTACCTATACAGGTAGGCTGCGCACTAGTATAAGCAACCACTACCGCCAGCCAGACGGCTCAGACTCTAACCCAAAGAGCAATAAGGACAACATATCAAAAAATCAGCTGACCTGAAATTCTTGTTTTTTCAACGTTGCTAGCTCCCGTACTATAGGGAAGATGTTGTTTTCTATTTGATCGGTTAGGAATTTATTATTATGTTTATGTTTTTCAATGTTATATGCCTCAAGTAACATCACTTCCAAACCTTTGTTTCGGTTGTGTAAAAGTTTAGTTATTTCTGGACCAGCACTTTTATGGCGCATGGAAAGTAAATATTTACACATGACATAGTGCAGTCTTTTTCATTTTGCACCCAACAGTATATTTCCTTTTTCATTTTTGCATTCCATACGCCAAATTTTATAAATTTAAAAAAGCAACGGTTTTTTTCATAACTTTTATTTTGTACTAGCGCATTTTAACAATAAGTTTCAATCTCTCTCTATACTTTTCATCTGTTTGTGATACACATATTCATATTTTATATTAGCGTGACTTGATTACGACAAAATAATTTATATTTTTGTACACCTTCTGACAAATTTTCCATTCCATTTTGACTTTTAAGTACTATTTTAACTCTAATTTATCCCCAATCATTATTTGAATGTTTCTCTAGAAAATTCAATTTAACTTTTTCATAAGATGTCATTTTATCATTAACTTAACTACTCACATCTGGTCAACTATGATTTAATATATTTTTGTATAAATAAATTCTGGTCAAATTGCTCAAGTAAGACGTTTAGTTTCAGACACGTTAAGACTACTAACATTTTGTTCTTAGAAACCCCCAAGATTTTTTAGCTTACTTTGGTTAGGTCAGTACCAGTTGTTGTTTGCTTTTAATACATTTATATACTCAATGGAGTAACAAGTCTGAATTGTAAACCACTAGATTCTCTGTATGCACTAAAGTGTCGGCTCCAGGCAGCTCCTTGCAGCCTAAGATATGGGCAACAAAATTTGTTTTGATGAGGCACCTGTCATAAGCAAGCTGTTACATAATTTTCCGCGAAAGGAAAGGTATCAAAATTAACTATATCCAGTTTTGCTCTTGAGGAAGCCCATTCCATTTCCAACGATAAAACATTGAATTAATCTTATTTAACTTTATTTTGTAGTTTATATATTTTGATGTTAGAGATCGAAATAAAATAAAAAAAATTGCATTGCAAAGTTTGCTCTGTAGGTTCCAATAACCAATGACTTTCAAGAGTTGCTATTTTTCTGGAGAAATAGCGCATATTTTCAAGGTATAGTCTATCACGGGACCGAACTGTTTCGTCAAAAATAAGTTGTTATCTGTGTGGTTATTTTTCACATACCATTGGCCAATGATTATCAAAATGTTTTATTTTTCTTTTTGACAATTTTAGAATACTAACAATAATTTAGTTACCTTCAAATGAATTATGTATAATTCAAATCATAATTGATCAATTTAAGCTAACAGTTCTAAAATAAGGCTAGAAAAAGGTGAATAACTGTTTTGTTTGGGATTTGTGGGAAAACCTCATATCTGTTTATACCAGTATGATTGGCATAGTTGTTCATTTTGATATCTCCTACACCCTATTTCAGCGTTTATTTAAAACGCTTGCTTAAACGTTTGCTAGTGATTCAATTCATGATGGACTCTGGATAATCAAATTTCAAAGGCAAATAATATATACTGTTCTAAAGTGTAGCAGTTTTAATAATGCTAAATTTTACACAATTTTTTCAAGCGTGTGGATTTTTTAGAATTGTATACAACTCTGTTCTAACATAATACATTGCGCCTGAAATTTAATAATTTATCCGCTGTGACATTAAAAGACAGTGGTGGGTGGACCGTCTACATATCATGTAAACATGAATTTTATGGCCGCTTGTCATTTTCGAAGTAGCAACAGTACCTACGTAGTTACAGTACGGGCATGCTTAAGCTGGAACAATTAGACCATGGACATCCGTGTTGGTTAACGCAGGATACTCCTGGCGATGAAGCAACCGATACGACTAGGGTTGTGCCACTACAAACACCGAGCTAATGTCAACGTGTCACGCGTGATGCTCTCCTAGTCGTTTTCAGTTATATGATATTACGATATGCTTGATGGCATTCGTCCCTATTTATTTCGACCTGAAAGATATCGTTTGGGAATATCATCGTCATTTCCACAACAGCGTATTCTTTATTAATTATCCTTCTTGAACATAAATTCTCAAACGTTGTAAGTCGAGCAAGATAATTTATCATTTAAAAACCGTCGCTTTTCTTTAGACAAGAAAATTAAAATTGCCTTCTTGCAGCAATATTCTAGCGCTAGAAAGATATTATAGTATATAACTTTGCCTAAATGTATCGTCGGTATTTCTTTCAACGGCATTTTAATGGTATATTGAGCGAATTTGCGAGGAAGTTTTAATTATTTCCAATATATGTGTCTCCAGTACAATAATAGATATACATACGTAAATGACGGTTGTGAGTGATGCATATCGTTGCAGTGTATCTATCCATACTGTCACAGACATCAATAATTAGATGGCATGCATGTAACTGAACAAACAATAACACTAGAAATTAACGCGAAACTAATCGCTTTATTCCCTTTACATGCCAAGTATCATGCATATTTTATGGGCGGAAACGTTCACTAAATTACAAGACAAACATGATTAACTCGTCTAGATCATGTTGCTGATACATATTCCAAACAATTGCACATACATTATTTTCACATAAAACGATTCTTTATCGGGTATAATATTCGTGTCCATTCTGTGACAGAAAAAGGTATGTAGACTCTTTGGTTTTAATCTTAATACCATGAAAGTTCGATCAACAATCTGTTATATGTATGCCATTTCAAGATTTCTATTGGTTGATTATCTCGAAATTAAGATAACAAATTTTATACTTTATATCTTCAGTTGACCTGCTCCAGATTATTTTCAAAATTAGTAGTTAGGGAGTAAAATAATCGAAGCCGATACCTAACGTAAGTAATTCAAAACAAATTATCCCTTTGCATGGCATGCTGCCACAGACCATAACCAATAGAGCGATTTTTTGTCTTAAGAGTTTTGGAATGAAACGCGTGAGGATTTGTTACAAATCTACAAACGACTTCGATATGTGTCTAACTCCGACATCAACGCTCTGTTGTATTATATTGACGTCCCGTTCTTGAGTATTCTATACTCTGTGTTTTGTTAAGGGGAGTAAATTGTAAAATATTCTTCTTTAATTACATGTTCCACACATTTTGTCCACGTTTCTGAGGCTACGTTTGTAATAGCGGTTAACAAAAGTCTTTCACTTCAGCTAATTTGAAGCTATTATTTTTTGCAGCTACGTACTTAATTTTTTATTTGTGCCCAACCTAATTCAATAGGATTCAATTCACAATGGTTTGTCTTTCGGCCACTGCGTAAACATTGGACCTTCTTTGTGATGATTTCTAACAACTCTAATAGCACCATGGAGGGACCAAACCGTGTTTGTTTTTGAAGTAACCATTCTTTCATTTCCGCTTTTGTGTTAAAGTTATTATTTGTGTATAGTTTTTCCTTTTTTTTCTGCTATGGTAAAATGTATTACTTATGTATACAGTACAATGACACTGTTAGCAGGTAAGTTCTTCAAAATATTATTGAAACGAATCATTAGAAACATCTGCATCCATTTCATCATACGATTACGTTTTAAACATCTGTAAATACAAACTCTGTATTATATAAAACACTTAATAATTAGCATCCAAACTTACTTAAAATTAAGCATCTTCATTAATTTATACAAGGTTGAATGACTTATTGGAGGTATATTTTGATCTTTCCTTGTTTTCCTTAAGAATTTGTTTAAGGTAGGAAGTACTCCATTGTAAAAAAGCAATGTACGATTCTTCTTATCATGTACATAAGTGCCTATTTAATACTATCGTCAGCTGTAGGTAGCAGCGCCTTTCTTCCAACTCATTTTAATGGTGGTAAAATTAGTCCTCTAGCTTTATATTCACCAATAATGTGGTAAACACTAATATAAATATACATATTTATGAATATTTATGTATATTACTTAAAGTGTGTGTTATCTGTGCTTTCTTTATTGTAGGATTACGATTTTCTTGTATAAGTTCAGATATCTTTTAGCTTTCTCTGTACAAATATCGACGATGCTCCAAAGTAGAACTTGGGGGCGATGTTGATAGTCCACTTGCATTAGTGTATGGATCCATTTTTACAAGCAAATAGTTAAAAAAAACTGATCTTGTTTGAACGTAGTAGAAACACAAAAAGATAAAAGAAAAATATTTAACGAAATATGTATGTATTTACTCAATCAGCTGTGTCTACAATATGGCGAATACCAAATTTTGGCAGTGTAAACATGACCGGCAACAAACCAATCGTAAGCATATTTTAGCGGGCTATATTCAATTCACTCCCCTTGTTAAAAAACAGACCCCTTATTAAAAAACAGAGTATAGTCCATTTTAATGGTTTTGGTCTCCTGATATTAACAAATTCAAAACAGTTTCTCTTTTGGCGAAAACTAAGATTCTCAGTTTTAAGTAGACTTTCTAAAAAAATATTCTTTTTTGCTTCTAAGTATTTTCTTTTGAATTGAAAAATATGTACATACTTGCAGATGTCAAATTCCACTTTATGATACACAGATTTGGAAATTCTTTTTCCGAATTTTGGAAATAATTTTTCATTGTCAGTTATGGTTTTACTTTGATTTCGTATCGTGTTATCATAGCGATAACTCCTCTTCTTGCTTATTCATGGTTTTTTACATTTTCATCATACCATAAATAATTAATAGTTCAACTTGGATTAATTTGCTTTAACTGCTTTAACCATAACATTATTTAATATCAGTTTTATAGATGATCTATGTAATATGTATTCTCATAAACGTGCAGTAAATGAGTACACTCAATCAAAGTTGCCTCGTTTGTGAAGTGATTTCATGGAATCAACCTGTTATGTCAACAGATTTCAAACAAAGATGGGCGATGAAAATGTAAATAATGTAAATTTCCCCAGTTAAACTGTAAAATAATTAAAATCAAACCTATGTTATTTCCCTAACGTACATACCTCGCTATCTGCACTTGTACGTATACACATGTTCTCACGCCAGTATTATGAATTTACGTATACAAATGCTCGGGGGGAATTAATAAAGCTTTCGTAAAGTACCATCATATTTTTATAACATGGTTAATCCTTCAAAAAAATCTCATAATAGTTGGAGTAACAATGGCAACAACGAGGAGTGAATAATTAACATGTTCACGTAGAACCATAACAGGTCTATTATCTTGTAATGGTATTAGTAAGTCGAACGCTTTAGATCAAGTAAACAAAACATGCTGCGGATGGGGACAGAACGTCACGTCGCGTCGTGTTTGCGGATAAGCGTTAATTCGGTGTGTATGCACGTATGAACACACTTGATAATGAGTTTGCTTTGCAGTGATTACAGGTGTGAGTGTTCCATGCCAGATAACCGTACAGTAACTGTGTCCAGACGCTGTTGTTCACACGGCGAAATCTCCACTACAAGTGTTTTCCGATTTCAACTCGATGACATTGTCAATATGTTCATGTTGTAATGTTGCTGCATATGAGATTTGGAAAAAATAGACTTTTTATGCAGTTTACATGGGACTGATGCACTCACATAACATAATTGAACAGGAATTAAAAAAAAATGTTCGGTTAACATTGTATACATCTTTCAAATTGATTGTGTACTAATATTGGCAACGTGTACGTTTTTTGATCAATATATAGTTTTAAAGAAATGTTCAGGTTTATTCCGATTGTTTATGGTTTCTCAATAATACTTTTTGTACATATTTTCCACATGTTTGTTCGATTTGCTTCACCAGCTTTGCAGGTCTTCACTTTCTACAAATTTCTCCGATAATAATAGGTATAACCAATTATATCCAATTAACGATTCATTGCGCAACCAAGCGTTCTCGCAGAGAAAAATAATGTGCCAGAAGGGTTTTATACCATCCATATATCAAGTTTTGTGATATATTCGAATGCTAGAAGATCAAGATAAGGCCAAATTAGAAGACCGAAGAGAATTGGACGTGAATTTTTAAGTACAATTTTTTATTACTAAAGTATAGTGCATCGAATTTCTGTGGAAAAGTATACGTTAGCCTTTTGGTATCAACGGCGATATTTAAAACACTAATGTTGAGTATACATATCTTCTCGTAGACCAAATGTTTTTGAACAATTATTGGTGAACTCTCGGTATTATGTTTTTTTGTGATAAAAGAAACAATGGAATCCGCTGATGCCTTATAAAGGGGTTGGCGGCGTCGTGGGTAAAAATAAATAAGTTGTTGGCCCTTGAATTGTATTTGATAACCGTTCAATAAAATGGTGCAAAAGACAGCAGATATATTGGAGTTACCTTCATAAAATTTTTCTTTTAGAGAGATTTATTAACAAATTTAACAATTATTTTGTGTGAATTACTTTTCATTATACCTTATCAATATGCTGATGACAGCACTTTGTCTTCTTGTGGGTAGGATGGTGGATTGGTGTACAAATAATAATTTAATATTAAATAATCAAAAAAGCAAGATGATTGTCTTTCCACCTCGTGCTGCCAATGAATCCTCAGATTCATAACATCTTTGGCTCAAGAGCAAGATGTTAGATTCATAGGAATAACCCTTGACGCTTCACTGCGGTGGACTGAGCACACAAAGATTCCGTTAAATAAATTAAGTCAACTTCATTGTGCTTTGTTCAGTACTCGGAAATCGGTGAGCGTAGAAGCATTGAAATTTTCTTACTTTGGTTCAGTCAAGGCTATCGTACGAAATAATATTTTGGGGGTTTTCTTGTGCAATTGGAAAGGTTTTTGTATTGCAAAAGAAATTCTCAGATGTATAGTAGGTGCTTGTTATTCTACTCCATGCAAATCTTGAATATTCAAATAGTTGAATATTTTGACGTTGCCGTGTCTATACATATATATCACTTTTAAGAAAACTTTAGACCATGCTAGATTCATACTTTTTCTATACTATTTCCTAGAAACTAGAAAAAGTATCATGTAAAGCCCACTTTACACCAAACTATACTAGATGCTATACTATTTTAAAAACTAGATCCTGTGCTATTTTTGTTTCAAAATTGATACTAGAACACGCAGAAGTACTTTTGGCGGATTGGCCAACATCGGAAAATAAATACAAGTTCAGTTTATTATTGGAAACGAAGGTTGGTTATGTTGGTCAAGTTGGTAGAACTTAAAAGCTGTTTAGTAGCGCCATCACGTATTGATTTGTTGTACTCCCACCTAAAAAAGTACATATTTAGAAAATCCTAGAATAGAATCTAGTATAGAAAAAGTACGAATCTAGCATGGTGTAAAGTGGCCTTTACTAATATATTTTTTTTAAAATATCCAACATTTAAATCCAACAACGAAATATCAAATCAGTGTGCACACGTCACGGATATAATTGATCAGTACCCAAACATAATCTAACATTAACGGAAAAAGGGCCCAGCTACACAATAATACTAAATAAAATACCAATAGATATTCCCAATAGATAAAATGTTCATTCCTTTAAAACAGCTTTAATGTCTTATTTATTGCACCATGCTTTTTACAGTTTAGAAGAGTATTTCTGTGTTTGATCGTGGCTGTAAATATTATATTGTGTTGCTTTTATACTTACATATGTCAAGTTATGTGTTCTAATTGACTATAGCGATAGGATATATATTGCTATAGGATATATTGCTGATGTTTATATTTATATTTGTATGTATGTATAATTTGTGTATGATTTTGATTATTTGCATTATTGTCGATGTCGGTAACTGACAAATATGACAAATAAATTATAATAAATAAATAAATAGAATGGTATGTCTAAACATTTGATCTTTGTTTGTTCAAAAACGATAACGTAGTCATATATTGATAGAACTACATATATTTACGTAGATATGATGGTGTTGTAACAAAGTCGTAGCAACTCATTTTCACAG
Organism: Popillia japonica; assembly: GCA_004785975.1. Lineage (NCBI taxonomy): Eukaryota > Metazoa > Arthropoda > Insecta > Coleoptera > Scarabaeidae > Popillia > Popillia japonica. The sequence goes on along the minus strand of SMLS01074705.1, from coordinate 11,159 downwards.
CAAGAGCTGCAGTGGTAGTCCTGACAAGTAATGCAACCTAGAAAGTTGCAGTCGCAGCTGCAGCCACCGTATAAATGCTAAAGTTCTAGTAATAAACTAACACATTGTAATTCATTTATTCACGAACATGTAATTTCTTTGAAGATAAACGCCTACATTATTTTAGATATTGCAAGGAAGGAAGGAGTTTATCGAGAAACACGCCGGGTTTATATGAAATTACAGCAGCTATTACCACGATTGACAGCTACTATTCACGACATAGATCTACATGGGTGCGCACTCCGAACCTCTAATATAGCCAATCTTGGGCATTTGAAAATATCAAAAAACTGGATAGTGCACTTAGAAAGTTAATAATATCGTAAACGAACTAAAACCGTATATAGAACGTTATGACAAAGAAAGTCTGTATAATCCATATCAATATGATTTCCGCTAGAATTGCACTCAATTCCATTTAGCTCTATTATATTTTTCTATATCTATCTCTACTCTATTTCTCCCTTTTTCACTTAGATATCATACGGTCTCATTCTATGGTGTGTATTGTGAGACTTCATGTCTATCATCTAACTGCAAAAAAGGCTCTACAAGTTATGTTATATAAAACTCCACCAGAAATTGTAGTTTATAGTTTGTATATGTATATCAACTCAAAGTCTATAATATTTCTTTGACTTCAATAAATGTAAGTACCAGCTAACGACAGCACATGAGCAATATATACTGTTGTCAGGCCATCATGATCAATAAAGAAACTCTTTAAATCATTTTGCTCAGTGTATGATTCGTATAACAGTAAATACTTTGATTGCAAGTCCAACCAGTCTAAACATCTGGTAAATTTGCCATGGAAATCCAAATATACTCAGTGACATTAGAAGTGTTACATTCAGAGGAAATCATTTGTTAACTTGATTTTTTGGCAATGTTAAAAAAAAATTAATAATGTGTTTGGCGCCCCGTAGATGAGTACACTCATTTACACGTCTAGGCATCGACAAAATGAGATGGTTGATATTTTGTCGTGGCACGTCGTTCCAAGCTTGAACTTCGTTGATTAACTGCGACAAAATTTGTGGAGGATGGTGCAAAGTGGAAGGTTTTTTCTCCATGATATTCTACACTTGTTCGATGGGGTTTAAATCTGAGGAACGGGGTGGCCACGGCAAAACGCCTGCTTCTTGGAGAAAGTCTATAGTTTGACAAGCAATATTGCTGAAAAAAGATGCGTGGACGACCATCTAGATAAGATAGTAAAGTGGTTTGTAGGACATCATCAATATAACGCGCAGCCATCATACTGCCTTGAATAAACAGAAGTGGTGATCGGCTGTCATAAGCAGTAGCCCCCTAAACTATTACTCCAGCAGTCCTGTGTACATGCCTCTCAACAGCAAAGCCAATATCGCGTTGCTTTCCAGGTCGGTGTCGAACTCTTTTACGGCCACCGTGCATACCTAGGCAAAATCGCCATTCTTCGCTGAAGACGACATTATGCCGTTCTGTTTCCCAATTCTGCCGTTCTCTGCACCAGTTCAAGCGTTGACGACTGTGGCCCGCAGTCAAAGGAAGCACTAATCGCGAACAGTTTGAGAAAAGTGCAAAGGCTCGAATACAGTGATATAGTGTACGCATAGTAACAGTAGTCTACTTTTTTCACCAAACCATTGGTCAGCGATTTGAGGCGTTGTAGCAAAATGGTCTCGTCGAGCTAGTTGTCTGAAGCGCCTATCTTGACGCTCTGTAATACGCCTCGGTTGACCAGTTGGTCTTCTTCGTGTTCATCTACCTTCTTCTGTTTACACACGACTCATACGCATTACCGTCATTGCACTACAATTAACATGAGGACCAATTTCGCCATAGGACAAAGCAACATTTCGATAGGCAACAATTCCATCCCTGTCAAAGTCACTAATATGGTGATAATTTTGAACGAATTAGTCAGCTCTCATGAACATGAATCTCTTTCGCAGAAGAGTAAGAGCATTTTTTTTGGTAAAAAAGTATCAATGATACAAGGTTCTAAAAGACATTCTTATCGAAGAATGCTTTAAACATAGTTATTTCGATGCCAAAGAATTAAGTCGAACAAACCACTCCTTCTGAGTATATCACTTGTCACTGAGTATATACATATAGTATTTCCTGGCGATAGATGTAATGTAACAAAACAACAAATTCTTCATCGGTTAATGTGTAAACGGGATTAGAATTAATTACAATAGACAAGACAATTGTGATTGTGACTGCTAGGCGAAAAGGTAAAGAAATGCTATAAAAACTATATTAATTACAGTTAATATTTTTAAATATGTTAGTGGCCTTTCATTTAACAATATTAACTTTTGCTAAAATTTAATTAACATGAAATAACTTACTCTTTAGTATTTCAGAGAATACAGTTAGGAGAAGATTGTAGGAATTGTAAATGTTATAAGCCATAAATTTTTTATTGGCAATAACTAATACTTAATAAGTGAAATAACATGCGTACAAATAGAAAACAGTATTAAATTGTTTTGTCTTATAACCGCCTGCAGAGATAGGAGAATTAACAATTGAGTTGGTTTGTCTTATTCAAGCAGTATTTTTGTACAAAATAAATTGAATTGTTGTAATACATTCATAATATTCGTGATAGATATGCAAACTTTATAATTCAACTAATGAGTTATACACAGAAAAAGGAACTGAATTTGCGGTGAGTATTAATAAATAAATTAATTAGAGGACAAGACTGCGAAAATCTGTACATAAAGTGACAGTTGTGTTATATGCGGTTAGAAAATGTCAGATTAGAAATATTGCTCAATACTTGTACATATATTAATTAATTGTTCTGATAAAATTACTTACTTTTGTTTTTGATCCTCCGATGGAACCAGGTCGGATAGAACCGGTTTCATAGAAGCGGGTTAAGATTTTGGAAACGCATCCGTGGGAGACCAGTAGTTGTCTGGATATATCACAGGGACGGACACCGAGGAGAGCTAATTCAACAATTCGGCGGCGGACACAGTCTGGTAAAGGTCTGCCATTTACGAAAACACCTCCCAGTTGATTAACACCAGCTTGTCCTGTAATTAAAAGTAAATGTTTTTAAAGATGATGATGTGTGCAAGGTTGTTTGTTTCATAGTGTTTGGAAATCTACATATCTCGAGGTTAGATTTTTAAACGTTGTAGTTTTCACGTTTTTGATTCAGATAAACTTTGGCACACGATATATAATTTTAATTTTTTACAGGCGTTAATTCAGTTATTAGTTACTTGGGTAATGTTTAAATTCATATATGAAGAGAGAAGATTATTTTAACTTTATGTTTTATTGATGGATGGATGTGTGTGTTGGTAGAGGAATGTGAAAATTAAAAAGAAATGAAGTTTCTTTGATTGGAAAGAAATGCTAACTCACCGTCTGCGGTGCATGAAATTGAGACTTACTAACAAACTTCGCTCTGTTAGGCAAGTTTCATCCTGGATTATCTCAACGAGCATGGTGATTTTGTGTATGCGCATATAAAGTTTCTCTTTACTCTGTCGCTTGGATCTGTTTAAGGTATAGTGGGCATTGACGTGCGGAAAGTCCTGACATATTTCCTACTGTTTTTTGTTCTGACCATGACAATACTCGGGTCTACTGTTAAACCGCTAGGCTAATAGTTCACTAAACCATGGTGTCGGTCAATTTATCTATAATGTAGAAATGTCTGGTTTTTCATCTTTCTCTCCTTTAATTGTGCCAGGTTTGTGCCTTCCTTAATTAGTACGCTGATCGTTTTTGTTGTTTCATACACTTGGGTTTAGTGGCCTGTAAGGGATACTACCGCAATAAGTAAAACCGCTGTTTCGGCAATCATCTAGTATCAGCTACAGATTTAGGGAACTGGCGATGTGCCAGGAGTAACAACTATGAGATTAATAATAATAAATGTTAGGAGAAGTCATTAGGGGTAGTAACGGAACAAGATAGCTGCAGACTATTTGCGTGATTATATTGAAACATTGTAATGCCTAAAATATATAATACATACTTTGCACTAAAATGTGTTCATATTGATCACGGTACAGTACATTCATCTTACAATACAAGTACCAACCAGTGAAATCGACCGATATAACTGTTAAGCCGGATTCAGAGTGGCGGTTGCGGGACGGCGACCGAACGGTAGCGGAACCGTTGACTAGCCTTTCGGATATCGCTGTCACATGTTCTAATAGAGCTGATTCAAAGTAACGTCTTCGACGGCAACGGCATGGAAGCGGTGAGCGGACTTGGATATCGTCCGCTCACCGCTCTCCTCGTCAGGGATGGTTTGTTTCGATCGGGGAGCGATTTTTCAACGGCATGCCAACGGTTCCGTTAGCGTTGGTCGCCGTCCCGCTACCGCCACTCTGAATCCGGCTTTAAGCCACTGATCGCTTCCGTGCCGTTGCCCTCGAAGATGTTACTTTGAATCAGCTCTATTAGAACATGTGACAGCGATATCCGAACGGCATGTCAACGGTTCCGTTACCGTTCGGTAGCCGTTCCGCTACCGCCACTCTGAATCCGGTTTAAATCAGGTTATAAAAAGTCTTCCAATAGAGACTTTTGAACTTTGACAATTGGTAGCAGCCATTTTGTTGAAGCCACATCTGTCAGATTGGCTGTGGTCTGTTTTGTCAAATCAACATAGACGAATATAGCGTTCAACACCACGTGCGAATGATAAAATTGTTTTATCACATTGGGCGTTCTATTCGGGCAACGTTCCGCACGCTGCATCCATTTTACGGTCGTCGCAATCGTCCTAAAATCATCTTCAGCGATGAGGCCCGCTTCTGGATGAATGGATATGTATAACTTTGTATATTTTTCCATCAAATAAAGATTTTTTAATTAAAAAAAATGAGGGGGGGGCGGAGGTTCTTTCTTGAAAGCAAGAACTATGATATTAATGCAAATAGCGAAACGTACCATTGGCTAATGGGCCGCCACACCCCGGAAAACGGGCGATTTAGCATCTATGAAAGTGCTTACACTGCATCAGTCTAGAAACCCACCAAGTTTCATTTAAATCGGCGAGGGACGCTTCCCTGTGTTTCCTAGCAAGTAAAAGCAGCAGACAAATATTGTCACCAGAATAAGGCTGCAGGTGTTTGAGCTTGATTTATTAATAATTGCTGACTACACTGCGTGTGCGTGTAATTTGGTTGCTCTGTCTTTTGTTAAATAAACCGTTACAAAGTATAATTTATCGGAGATAGTGGCACGTGAAGAACTAATGTCCTAAATGAAAAAATGAGTCTTTCATGATAGTTGTTATATAGACATTTCTAATAAAAATCAAATCTAACCGAAAACCACTCTGTAGGTGGTTGTGAGATTACGTCAATGGAAACACTGTAATATATTTTACCTTAATAGTTCGAACTGTTGCCATAGTATTAAAGTAGTATGTTGAATAATGATTACATATTTCAAATAATTATTGTACTTTGATTTCATGTATACTAGGGGTCATAAGTGTGGGATCACTGGTCCACCGTATAATTATTCGCTCTTTTCAACTGTTTCACTTACCGTAATAAAATAGAAACTGTCCTTTCTTCTTGGAATATTTATAGAAATTATAACCACATGTAAAAGGGACAAATTGGGAAAATTGTACGAGAAGGTCGTGAAGCGCCCATTGAATAAAAATAAAAAAAAGATATCATGCCAAAACCAAGAGAACTAAGTCTGGTAATATGTACTGCCATAATAACTCTATATAGAGAAACTAATCCCTTACGAATAATAGCACACAAATTTAAATTAACTTATCGGGAAGTGCAAGAAACGGTGAAACGTTGTCGGACAACCGGAACTACAGCACCATGAAGAGGTTCCGGACGCCCCAAAGTGACTATACCGAATGTGGATTTCAGAATTAGGTACATTGATTTCTAAACGAAACAGACACCTAACAGCTCCAGAAATTCGTGCACAGTTAAATGCAGGCCCCGCAAATCCGGTGTCGCCCACGACAGTGAAGAAGCGGTTAACGGCACGGTCGAATAGCCGCCAAAAGAAAATGTTTTCATCTGAAAACATGTTTAGTTTTAGAAAACGGAGTAGTTTATTGTAATTTCCGCAGTGATCCCTCATTTTTGGTCGTAATGTATTTTGCGAATAACTACTAATAGGTATAAAAGAAACATGTTATCTACGTATGACATTATACGAGATTCAGTTAAAAGAAAGTTATAAGAGTCGCAGTTTAAAGTTCTGCAGATAAAGTGTGCTGCAATTTATAAAATTTTTATTATTTATTTGTATGACTGAGATAATTGTAAGCCTAATTTGTCTAACAATCTTTGAGGTTTTATCTTCAAAGGAGGAGTACCTATTTACTAAAATATCATAGTGTAATATCAAAATATAACTATTTGTCTAATTGAAAATAAGGTTATAATAATACTTTATTATTAACAACTTATATTTGCAACTTGTGCAACGTATAATAAGTATATATATATATATGTATCTATTGTATGTATGTGGGCATTGTGTAATGTTACATATAGTACATGCATCAGCTTTCTCGAATATCGGAAGTGAGTGCAGTGTCTACTATAGATATAGTTAATATATGTATTTTTATGACCTTTTAACTTATCTTATTATCCAGATAGTTTTTCCACTTGTTAGGTCAAATTTATGGAATAAATTTGACTTTTGTTAGAATTGCAAGTGTTATCATTGACCTAACAAGTGGAAAAACTATCTGGATAATAATATAGATATAGTAAATAAGTACACACATATAGAACAAGTTAGGCATTGCAATCAAGACATATACATAGTAGAACTGTTATGCTCAACGATCGATTATTTTAGTACATTCACCATAGTTCATTACTAAATTTAAGAAATTGAAATCGCGATACTTTGCGATATTCAATGGTATAAGCTGTACCTTAAGTTTCTAGTAGTGTTTGTAGTGGATATACATAAGCCGGCCTAATGGTGTGCTTCTCTGCTCAGAATTTTTATAACGAATATTTTTTTTACTGATCACGTAAGCAACCAGTAAAATATTTATCTATGGTTTAAATAGAACTACATATATCCAATCTATGTTATTGCTTGTAAAATTTCAAGTTACAGTATGTAAAAGTTTTGATATACAGAATGTGCCACTTCAAATTCCCAAGTCAAACATTTCTCAAGCGGATGAAATTTGAATTTTGTAAGGAGCAGTTGCTAAAGAATGTGATTGACTCCAGTGTGCTATCAAAATTGCGTGCGAAAATAAAGATGGTATTGCAATTAGAAGAATAATTTAAACGTTTGAATATTTATTTGTTTTTTTATTTGGAAGAGAATTCACATTAACACAAATTTTATTATTTGTGTTAGTTTCAACGGTCAAATAGATAGGCGTATTTAAGTAAAGTAAGAGTAATTTAATTTTTTTTATTTTTTAGAGCTCTTTAAATTAACAAAGAATGATTGCATGATGTATATCGACTTATTAGTTCTCTTTTGCAAACATTTAACAATGTATTTTTATTAATTTTTTTAACAATTTGATAAATTTCATTATAAAGGTTGTCCATATCTGTTATTGGTTTTTTTATAAACCTTTAACATTCCACACCAAACATTAAATCCAAAAACTGTTTGACTTTTTGTTTGCCCTCTCCATGTAGGAGCATTTCTGGACCAATAAGAAGCAATATGGTTAATTAAAGTGCCATTGTGTAAATAGAACATTCATCACACATGCACCGATTGATTAAGATATTGTTTCCAGCTAACATTACAGAAAGTTCTGCCAGAAATTTGAGGTCAATGTTGTTTATCTCCTATTTTTAAACGTGTACTAATTAGATTTTCTATAGAATGATTGTAATACCGCTGCTATAATGATATTATATCTGCCTTAATCGTTATTGTGTTTTGAAACTACCATCATTTCTAAGATTTGCACAAAGACCTATAAATGCTGTATGATCTGGCAAAGAATACTGTTTCAGATTTATTTCCACCGAATTCTGCATAAATTAAAACCATATTTAGTATTTTTTCATTTGTGTAGATAAATAAATACAAAAATGTTGCCTAACTGTTGATAATTTTTTAGCCATGAACAAATATGTATTTGCAATTAAAATAACGCAATATTCAATTCGCTTTTACCGTGTTTTGAATTCTGTGCTTCAGTGATTGTAAATATGTATAAGCAAGTTATAGAGCTCAATATAAAAATGTATGGTTTCTAACGAATGCGAATTCTGCCAGTTAATAAGACAATATTATGACAATGTACTGAGTAAAAACATTATGAAAAAGTAAGTTTACAAATAAATTTATTCTGACTATTACAAGAAAAAATATGTTGTTAATACAAGTTCTATGGCAAAATCGAATGCTAAATAGCAAACAACCTGCAAAAGCATAAATGGAGAACTGCTACACCGGAATTTTAGTACACAGTCATTACATTTGTAGATATGTATGTATATTTAGCCAGAGATATGAAAATAATTGTGACATGTGAGCAAGTGCCACACAATCAAATTATTGCACAGATGGTTTGTTGTAGTTCAATGAGAGTTCAATTTTATAAAACAATTACGAGGTATGTATTTGAAATACTTCATCGTTAAGTAATAGATATTAGTAATAACATGATATGAGCGTAACTAAGATGATGTTTGCAGCCTATTGTACGACACAAAAGAACATCAAAAACATTTTTTATTGCTTTAAAAATATCACCACTATTATCGGACGCTGACAGTAATTTTTTTTAAAACTTTTATACAATATGATGTGAAGTAATAATATGTTAATATCCAAAAAATCGAAAGTCTATATCTTCAAGATCCGCCGAAATGACAACTGTTTACACAGAGTAGTATAAAACACACAACATGATAAAGATCTTTTCTTGTAGCGCCAACGGAAACCACCCATATTACCTGTGTGTCAATTAGAAACGCATTTTATTTTATTTAGATACTTCTAAAAAAATGAGGATACCCTCGTCCCAAACTGGACAGGACACGTTGCCTTAATTTCACGTAAAATTTCATTCATTTAGAAGCGATTGTTTTTGCGTGTGTCGAAACAGCCTACACCTGCCAAAACGATTTATAAAAATGGGATCTAGAGATACGTTAGATACTCTTATGCGATCTCTCTAATTTTCTTTTTGTAGGACCTTTTCGCGTAGTCACGCTAAAATGTAGAATATATTCTATAATAATAAACACAGTTAACTTAATTACACAACAATATGCTATTACAGGTAGTTAAATGTTGCAGGTGGATGTTGGTAATCCTTAGTTGTTCTGTCCGCATTTATACATATTATACTGAATAATCAGAATACTAAATGATCAGAATTGTGTATTTTTGCAAGAAAAAATATGATGGTATGTTTGTGTTTGCAACGAAACAAAAACTTAGAAATTGAGAGATGGTGGTGGGAAAATGTAGATTTTCACGATTTCCCATTAATTGGGATACAACGAATTGTTTTATCGGCCATTGTTACTTTTTTGTTTATTAATTTATTTTTTTTGCTCTTTATGTTAATTCTTTCTAGTATTGCTTTTTTAAGTATTGATCATCATTAAGTATTGTTCATAGCGTTGTTACACCACGTTTTGTACTTTACGGCGTTAGGTTCCTCACAATTCCAAAGACGGAAGTGGTTTACTATTAAGTTAACAATTCTTTGACAGTGCTTACTAGAATGGAGTTAGCAGAATTTTACCTGTATCTCAGTCCGATACTTGGCAGCTTGTTCCAGTTGTGTAATGTTGGTGTGCATAAGGTATTCTACGACTTTGTTATTGAATTAATGGCCCTAAGTAATCGATGCAGCTAACTGTATTTCAACAGTGATAGCTGATTTGATATTGGCTTATGAGACTCAACGGCCCAAATCGGCCACAATTGGTTTATTGGTTCAGCTATAAAAAGTTTGTTAATGATTATATTTTTAGTTATGTGTCAAATAGTTTTGAACATTTAGGATTTGGTTATGTAAACAATATCCATTAATATTTTATTGCGAATAAATATACCTTTTAAGGAAAAATAGTATTTACATTAGTTTTTACTTTGCTGCTACTGAATGGCACTTTATAAATGATACAATAAAACAATTTGAGAATGGACATGACAGCATTAAGTAGGAAACAATCAGGAACATTGCGATAATGTTATATAAGAGAAGGTTGTATGTATCTACATTACCGTTTCACACAAATTTCTGCAGTTACTCAAATTGAAAGCATAGTTTTTTCTTATGTAGTTGTAAATTGCTTAATAGATTTTCGTATATTCCGAAATATTGTGCTATAGAATAATTATTTTACCGACCACAAGAGATTCCTCTCAGTGTTATTTTGAAGGCTAATCGTGGAAACGTAGAAACATAATTAGTAACCGTTGTACGATTGCTAATACCAATCGACTACCTACGTTGTTCTAAATCACGTTTCGTAACCGTAACTATTACTAAATTTCTGCAAAGCAATGCATGTTACCGAGCCGAGGGATAATTTAACTTCCACGCTTAAATAACAAGTTCAACAGCACATCATTAAATCAATGTATTCGCGAAATGAATACTGCGGTAAAACCGGACGGAATCTACCCGGTTGTCGTCCGGCAGAACATAACAAGGCAGTCTACTTTTTAAGACATCACTCATACAAAGTGACGTGCTCCACATATACCATTAATATTTATAAAAGAACGTTTATCCAATTACGGCAGCATACCATCGCGTAATTTATGTACTTATTTAGCTTTGTAAAAGCAGCAAAATAGAATCGGACGCAGTCGAAATCGGGAAAAAAAAGGTGTCGAAAACTTCATAAAAAGAAAATGAAATTCGGTTCTTAGCATATTAAGGAGTTTCAACTTTACTAAGTGGTGTCGGGTATTTATGCTGGATATTAACGGTTTCTTACACTCTTCTCTTTGTAACGAATTAACTGTAAATTCCTGGACTTAAAATAAAGTTCCTGTTTGTAGTAGATTCATTACCGACTGGATTCTATAATAAGCGTAACCCTTCTCTGTAGTGGGATGTGATACTTTCTACTTAAATATATTTTTTTTCTTGAGTGGGTATCTAGAAGAGAAATTTTAATTTCAGA
>SMLS01074704.1:0-19341 GCA_004785975.1 Popillia japonica | reverse complement strand
CTTTTATGAAGTCCTAATTTGTTGAGAATTTGTTTTGTTTTTGTAATGAGTGGATTTCTCGAAATAACCCGTACTATTTACCAAAAATAGGAGCAAAACAAAAGAGAAAATGTAATAATAAATAGAAATGAAAGTATATAGACCGAAAGCAAAAAGATAAATGCATTAAAAACTGGACTACAACATTCTGAAGTACAACTTTATAAGCTAAGAAATACAAGGGAAGACTTACGTACACTACCGTCCTTAAGTTTAATCGCATCAGCTAAAATTGTGAATTTTCAATGAATATAAATAGACAAGCCCATTATACAAGAAGAGTATTAAAACCAGAGACATAAATAAATACTTACGCAATTTTGAATAACTACGAAAACTATTTGCAGATTAGTTAGAAAAAATTCAGTTTATTAGAAATACAGCAATTGAGCATATATTTGGTTCTGTACTTACTTATTTCGGTTGATTAGTTTGACGAACTGTAAAGAAGCGTTGATATTAAATGCTGCTTTAAGTTGTTGCTTTTGTTGTTAAATGGTGAAGTGAAAGCAGTTACCTTTTTTGGAAAGATCACGGATCATAGCTTTACATCAATTGAATCTTTCCAAAAGAGAAATTGCACGACTATTGAAAGTTTCCGAATATTGCGTGCGACAAACAATTAAAAGAATGGAAGAAACTGGCCAACTTAAAAATCGTAGACGCAGTGGACGGCCAAGAGCAACTTCAAGTAGTAGATTTTAATGTTCATCATCGGAAAACAAGTGGCGCAACAACTGTTAAACGATATCTAGCAGAAGCTGGGCTGAAAGATCGCGTAGTCGTAAGGAAACCACGTCTTTCCGCCCAACATAAGCGAAAAAAACTTTCTTGGGCTCACACCCATAAAATATATATTCAATCAGAGTAAAGATTTCTAGTATCTGTATATGAACAAATTTTGGATAAGAGATTTCATTGTACAGAGAAAATAGTATCTATCATCGCCAGGAGAAACTTTAAAACTGACTGTACAGGCTGATTCATTTTCGATCCTCACCATTGCGATCTCGCTTATTATTGATGATAGACGGCAGGTTTAAATTTTGCGAAGTTTCTAAATTTTGTGCTTATAATGATCCCGAAAAGAAAATAGACTTAGAACAAATGATGTTCGAGTTATTTGAAGAAAACTGAAAAATCTCATTTTCTTATTTTGCTTGTAGCACTTTTATTGGGTCTTGCAGAGGAAAACTAAAGACACATTCTCAAGGCCACCTTTTCTCCTCTATCTAATGGTGTATTTAAAATTTTTATATGACATTTAGATTCCTTTGGATCATCATCAACTTTGTTATTTCTTATGGGCATCATATTGGATTTCGACGCAACTAGAAAGATTTTCTTTTTCTGATTTCAAACGTGTATCATATGTTGAAAACAAAATTTGATATAGTGTGTTAATTGACGAAGAATCTGATTTGAAATTAAATAAGGTAGGTAGCTATGAAATTTAGAACTGTGGGTCACTTAAATCGTGTAAATGAAAATCGATGTTAAATAAGATAAGCCATGGAATTACGAACTGTCAATTATCGTTGCGTTAGTAACGCAAAAATAGCGTCCACCAATGAAGAGAAACGAGATAATGTTATGTATTTTTTATTAATCAAATCGAAATACAACAATAGCGAGTACAATTAGTTAAAATTGTAACCTAAACGAATGCAAACATATCATACCATTTTTCTGGGTCTTGATAGAAATTTTGTCGAATATGGATCGTGGAGAACTGCGTCGACGTAAGCTGAAACCGTACAAAGTCCATGTTAGTCATAGTTTACTACCTGGTGATAACTTAAGACAAAAGGAATATTGTAATTGGTTACTGAGAAAATTAGAAAACTACTAACTAAGATTTTTTGAATACAATCTTCTGGTCAGATGGATCGAAATTTACTAACTGATTGGCTAGTAGCGCGGTGCTTAGTGTGCTCGCTTACTAGTTCGACAGTACTGGGTTCGAACCTCGGTATGTTCTTTCTGAATTTTGGTTTTCTGTAGTTTCCCAGATTCCATGGCAAATGCTGAAAGACAACATCTGAAGTCGGTCTACAACCGCAGGAATAATAATATCTCATGGCCAGCCGATGGCTCCTGTAATTGGCCCAAGTTATTGGGGATGTGAAGGCATGATTTATTATTATTATGGTGGAATGTTTAATCGAAATACATCAGGGTAAAATTCCAAATATCTTGTACTCGCTATTGTTGTATTTTAGGTCGATGGCAAAAAAATACATGACATATCTTGTTTCTCTTTGCCACTCTTCTCACGCCATTTTTACGTTACTAATGCACGTTACTAATATTTTCATTTTCGCGATACTCAATTTTAAGCGATTGCCAGTTCGAAATTTCATAGCTTCCTACTTTATTTAATCTCAAATTAGATTTTTTGTCAATTAACACATAATATCAAATTTTGTCTTCAACATATGACACATGGTTGAAATCAGAAAAAGAAAATCTTTCTAGCTGTGTCAAAATCCAATATGGCGCCCATAAGAAATAACAAAGTTGATGATGATCCAAAGAAAACGAAACGTCGTATAAAAATTTTAAATATGCCATTAGATAGAGGAGCAAAAGACCAAATAAAAATGCTACAAGCAAAATAAGAAAATGAGATTTTTCAGTTTTTTTCAAATAACACGAACGTCATTTGTTCTAAGTTTACTTTCTTTTCGGGATCATAATAAGCACAAAATTTAGAAACTTCGCCAAATTTAAACTTACCGTCTATCTTCAATAATAAGCGAGATCACAATGGTGAGGATCGAAAATGGATTCGGATAGCTAGAATCTTCATTTGCATTTTAAATAATATCAAAATTAATGCAAATTTTATTATTTGTATTGGTCTCAAAACTCTTACAGTTTCATAGACATTCGTGTTTAAAGAAATTGAGAGTGATAATTGTTGTCTTTACTTTTACAAACCTTTAAAAGGAACAAATACAACTAACAAAGACGTTCAAAATTCTGCTTTCTTGATTGCTATATTATTTATATCGTCTTATTAGTTATCTTTTGTTCACATTTGATTATGCATTTCTATTAATTTTTTGAATACTGGCATGCTTAAGCCGATCATATCTGTTATTGTTTCCTTGTAAACTTCAGCTTTTAAGTAACTCCACAAGAAAGAATCTAAAGCGATTTTTGGCGACGACGATCCCCTACCTGAAGACGCTATTAGTCCCAATTCAACGACCTGGTAAGGTTTGATTTAAATAGTCAGTAACTATGTATGAATTTTGGGCGAGGCACCTTGTCTTGTGCATGTAACCAATATTATTTCGCGGCTCTGTTGCTACATCTTCCAAAAGTAGTGGTAACTCATTTTGCAGGAATTGTAAGTAGGCGTACATTGGTTAATGTATCATAATAAAAGTGAAGCCTATGACGTATCCGTTAAATATTTTGCACCAAATGTTAACGCCAAAAATTGTTTCATTTTTTGCTTACCTCATTCCATTTAGGATAATGTTCTGACTGAGCATTTTTCTTAACTAAAGTATGTACAATTGTTGTGTAAACGACATTTGTCAGTCCACATGGGATTTGATTTATTAAGTTATTGTTTTCTGTTAATATTATAGAAAACTCTATAAAAAAATTCAGTCTACATACGTTGATTATCTCCTATTCTTAAATTAGGCACCAATTGAATTTTAAAAGGAAAGTATTTACCTTGTTTTAGAATCGTACGGCAACGGTACAGCCAGTTGATCCTGTAATGTTATATATGGATTATTATTAACTGTTTGTGTTACCGCTGTTGTAATTTCATGATCTAACAGTTTTTTTGTACAAATCGGTTTTATTTTCTTGAAGTGACCGTAGTAGAGATTAGCACACCGACTTATAAATGTTTTACGGTAGGATAAAAGCCTATTTTCTCAAGTGCTTCAGAGGCATTTATAGTGGACTCTCCATAAATTAAAATTGTATTTAGATTGCCTTCATTGGTGTGTAAACTCATTTTTAAGACAATTTCAACGTAAAGTTAGTAACTATTGGAATGAAGCCAATTTTTATGAAAATTAGTAATCAAGCAAATGCCATTAATGTTAACATATTGTTTTTAGACTAAATTTTAGCCTTCAATTATATATAGTTCATAAAATAATTGAGGTAAACACAATTTTGCTGACTCCCTCTTTTTTGAAATTTCATATTTTAGTAGTTGATTCAGGTTGGTATTGATTTGTTGTAAATTGTTCCATGATATTAACTCTATTAAATACATTTTTATGAAAAAAAATGAGAAAGGTCACACCCATCTATGTGAAGTTAGGCCCCTCTCCCGTTTTAAAAAATGTCGCAGTTTGTTACACATCTTTATTTTTCTAATATGCACATGCTCTGATGGTTCGTGTGACATAACAAACATGTACGCGTATGTCATACTATTAAGTAAATAATCGCAGTAAATACCAAGATCTTCAATCAAAACGATTGGAGCTTATTTTAAAATGACTTAATAAGTGACAAAGTTTACAGTACTCAAAATATGTACAAGTTATATAATTTCGGTATAAAAGAATTATCCATATCAGCTGGCGATCGTTCATTTGACAAAGTATCCATCACAGAAGGTTGAAATTTTGAAGCTATCTAGAACAAACCTCGAGGAGCCTGAAGTAACTTTCAAATTTTCGATTAAGACAAACTGGAGCTAACTTGTCGCTGGTGAAAGTTTGCTAATCTCATTTTTTCGTCACGATATATGCACGACAAACAAACTAGAGCCACTTTTAGAGTTCATAAATTTAGAAAAAAAAGTAGACTATTTTTAGGTAGAATGCTATATAATGGTAATTGCTTTTTAATGTTAGGAATAACGATAATAGTTTCTAAAACGCTACATTTAATTATGTTGCATTTGACCAGATATTTGCGACAAAATGAATCTTTAATCCGCTAAATCGGCCATACGAGAGCGTGAATAATTTCGCTAACGGAATTAGATGAACTATGTTGAATTATAACATTTCAGAACTGTTAGACATCGTTAGACATTAGACAGTTATAGTAAATCAATTTCATTTAAGCTAACAGATAGTAAAATGTTCTGTTTAACTATTTATACAATAAATATTTTTTTCATTTCATTTGTTTCAAGCTGATGAGAATTTTTGAAACATATTGGTTACCTATATAACATTGGATTCTATATGATCATATTATAATTTAATTGAGGAAAGTGTTATAAAAAGTTGTATATTCCAAATACAGAAATAATAGCATGGTACTAAATATGAAGTAATTATTCAGCGAGTTTTTTTGTACTTCTCTGCGTCAAAGTTCCATGGCAGCTATATTTGTATGTACATATATGTTGTTTGAATTTGTTATATCTAGTACTTTTCGTTAAAGCTTTTGGCTATAGCGTATGTAGTATTAACACTGTATGTATTTTGTTCCTACAATCAAAATTATTTTTTGGAACCCTACTTGTTTTTTAGATGTATCTTAAAGATATTGCAGCCAGTTTATATATCGTATAGTTTATCATCTAATATTTGTTTTGGCATCAAGTAATGTCTTTAATAAGCTTCAAGGCGTGATTGACGTGCTCTTCTTAAAACAGTAAACTGTAACTGACGAAAATATGTACGGACATGTATATTGTTGATATAGAAGCCTGACTTAAAAACAATCAATGTTTGTTGTAATAAAATTAATTGTTTTTTGTAAATGTAGGAAAGTCATGAAACTTGATTCGTTTTGGGCATAATGCGGTGTCGTATAGCAACAATAATAAATTTCTATTCACAGCGGTTTTTACCGTTTTATTGCCAAAACACGTGCATGCTTTATTACCATTGTCTTAGAATTATGGCTGTATGAGAACATCTTTATTAGATTTAGATGAAAAATGTAGATTAACAATTAGATTGAAAGCTCAATAGGTAATTTGGTCGCAGATATAAAATGGCAAATATTTATGTATATGATATATTAATATTTTATAGTATTATTTTATTTAGCAACTAAAATCTTCCTTGTTAGTTACATTTTCACAAATATATAAATATATCATAGAAAAAAATCAGAATTGTCCGTTATTTTTCACTTTGTTAGTTGTGGAACTAGGAAATCAGTTGAATTTCGTACAAATTTTTCATTGATTAAAAAATCAACGATCAGAAAAAATAAGAATTTAATCTCAGTTTCGATATGGAATATGTAATTTGATATTGAGGTATCTAAAATTCATGAACGTTGTGGCATATCTGAAATAGTTTTCCGCTGTAGAGTACAGCCTAAACATTGATTAATAGAAACTCGATTATCTATTTATTCGGAAAATCTAATCGATCAGTAGTTATAGTCCTACTACAGTGAAAGCTCTCATACACGGATAGTAATTTGACTAAAAACGTACCTAAGGTGTCTAAAAAAATTGTCCGGTTATTAGAGAAGTCCGCTTATAAGAGCTACCGAGATGGCCGCTTACAAGACCTGCCCGCGAGTGGAGCTTTCACTGTATATTCATTGAAGACAAATTCTCGCTGTTCCAGATAAATTCATTGGGTTTTTTGTTAGTGGGTTTTGTGGAAATTTGTAGAAAGTTCTATTTTGTTGACTGAACTGAGACAGTGTATCAAAGTTAAACTACAGAGTCTTGCACCTCATCTCTTGTCTTCTATACTTCAGTTGCTAATTAAGTTAGGTTTTTAATAATTTGAAGGTATTGTAGCTACTTCTAGCGAATTTGGAGAAATTATTTTCAAATATGTTTCAGTGATATTCATAAAAAAGAAAAGAACAATAAACACAATTATTCCGCTTAGCATGTGTCAGGTACTATGTACATCAAGTCATTTGATAATTTTTTTGGAGGTGGAAAATCCTTTATGGACGCAGTGAGCTTCATGCTCTATGCACATGGCGGTGTGGGACTCGCAGGTTCACACTCTTATTTTACCCACTGAAAACCACCTCAGGCTTATTTCGCAAAAAACGGAACCATCTTGTTAGATATCTACATCGTGAGATCGGCGAGTAGTTCACCGTTTCACCTCCATAGTATTGTTTGCTTTGCATTCTTCTCTCATCCTTCTCTTTTTTTTCCATTATGGCCCTGATCATCTCATGCAAAGCATCCCAGTGTTCTTTGCATCCTATCATCGTAGCTATGAGATTTTGTGGAGTCACATCTTTTCTCACTTTCCTGTTTGCCCACTGCGTTGCCACTATCCATCGTGGACAGTAGAATATCGTATGTTCAACGGTGTCTGCCTCGTCACAATATGCGCACTCTTCCCCAGTTAATTTGCCTATCCTATTTGCAAAGGACCGGAATATCCCATGTCCTGTTAGAACTTATGTGAGGTAGTAGTCCACACGTCTGTGCGTCTACACTCGATCCAGAGTTTTAAGTTTGGTATTAGTTTCTTGGTCCATTTACCGGTAGGTGTATTTTCCTGTCGTTTTTTCTACCATATATCTAGCGTTCTTTTCTTTGCGTCGCAGCGGTTACCTCTTCTTTTTGTTCGTTGATAAACCTTCCCTCTTCTGCTAATACATCTATTGGCGGGATCCCTCTAATAGCTTGAAGAGCTATGATCGATGCAGTCTTATAGGCAGCTGCCACCCTAATTAATATCTTACACTGCACGCTTTGCAACAGGAGCCAGTTTACTTCGACTCTTAAACCGCTTGCCCACAACGGTGCTCCATATAGCAGTATATACTTGGTGACTACCCCCAGTAGTACCACTCGCTTGGAGATTGTTGATCCTCCTGGCATGAGTCTTGCAAGTTTGGCTATCTTATCTTCCGCCTCATCTGCTACTTTTATTATGCTTTCTGAAACTACCTGCAGTGTCGAAGAAAATCTCCAAATACTTTATGCACTTTTTGACGTTATCTTCACGTTATCTATCTTGAAGCTTAGACTTTTTCCTTTCCTTTTGTCGATAGTCATCAATGCTTCGGTCTTTTCTGGCGCTAACTTCGTTTGCTTGCATCCACATATTTATACGTTTCAAGTTTTTGTTTGTGATCCTCATTAGGTCCGCTTTACGATCTGCTGTCACTATTAATGCCAGGTCGTTCGCTAACGCAATGCTTTTTGCTTGGCTTTCAAGCGCAAGTTCCAACACATCATTATACAGCACATTCCAGAGTGTCGGTTCCAAACCAACAAATTTGATAGATTTATTATAGCGTTAAATACTCTATTTAAAGCTATAATTACCGTTCAACGCCATCTTTAATTTTTCTAACGATTGGCAACTTTTTCATGTTACTCCGTATATATTTTTTTCCGTAATTCGATAATTTTTTCTTAGTGTTATATCCAGTTTAGTTGTAAATTTAGAGGAATAATAATAATGAAGACTTTCCGAAGATTCCTTTAAAGTCCCTTTTCTCAAACCCTTTTTCTTGAATCAATTGTTTAGCGTTTTTTATTTTTCTTTGTTAAGTAATTAAGAAAGAATTCAGTCATTTGTTAATTAGTTACGTATGCATAATGGGTTATTTTTATCCTTTGGTCATTGCACACCAGAGTTTAAGAAAAGTAATTTTCAGAAATTCTTCGAGGTCTTTTATTTATTTGTACAATTCCAAATATATCATTAAAATGCATAGATTGCACATATATGTATTAATGGATTCAGAAAAAAATGCCTATCCAGTGAAGGAAAATATGTACATGCCGAGGAATTCGAAAAGAAAAAAGACTTCATCTTGAGAGATATTTAGGTACTGGGTACTGGGTATATGAGTCAATTTGATGTTGCTGCCTTTATTATCAAGATAACGTGATAATTTATTTAAATTCATGGGCTTATAGATGTAGGATACTTCGTTTAGACTCAAATAACGTTTTCTGGATGTCTTTATCATTTCTATTCAAAATTTACACTAACGTTATTATGAGACAATTTCCTATATTGCAGTAGTCACTTATTTACAAACGCATTTGATCTTTGATTAGTAGTTCTTGGATTAAGCTAATGATAAAAACAATGCGTTGTTACTACAAACTGATGCCAATACCACATAGTTACAGATTTGTAATTTAGTTTGTTAGTTATAAAACTTCCGGCGGACTGTGTATAAATAGGTATCTTAACGAGTAATGTGATTGTCAAACTCATCGCATAATGTTTATTTATTGGCAGTTTTTCAGATGACTATTTAATATATTTAACTTTATATTTTGCTCATGATGACTTGATATTTCCTGCGGCGAAAATTATGTGGTCTAAGTTTTGTCGATTCGTACGGATTGATACTTTTTATGTATGTATGTATGTACACATATGGTATGTAGTTATATCACACCAGCAAAAATCATATATTTAGATAAAAGGTTGCTTTGGAATTCTGTGTCTTTAATTCATCGTCAGTAGTTGAAATTATATTGTTTATGTAAGCTAATCAGCTGGTCAAATAAATCCTAACATTGTTTATGTGGTCGAGCTTAGAGGTATTTTAAATATAATGTTTTGTAAATGTTTTTAATGTTAATTTTTAAGAATGTTTCACAATCTGAATGCCCCATAACACAAATACTATACCCTCTCGACTCTTTCCAAATTTATCCTGTTCTCTTTAGATTAGATCTGAGAGCTACATACATGGATGCCAAATTGCCATTCGATTTTCAGGTTGAAAGTATTATTATGAGAACTTGTTTTTCAACAGCTGCTGTGTTGAGATAATTGCACTTTTCATTTGTCTATGCTAAATTAAACTACAGCTCCTCAACGTAGCACCGTTGCTACGATGTACATATGTGAACGACCTTACTCGACCCAAATTTTTGCAATATGTGTTTTTCAAAATGTTTAATGAATGCTCTTATGCCATTGATTATTCGCAGATATGCCATTATATAACTTCCTTACACAACCCTTGCCTGACTGCTCTAAAATCTTACTCAAATCAGAATGATGCTCAGAATATTTTAATGGCGCTTGATTTAAATGTACACTCACCTGAAAGAAGTTGTAGAACGATTTACATATAATTGCTATGTAAATCGTTCTACAACTTCTTTCAGGTGAGTGTACTTCAAATGGAGCAGTGTACACACGAGTTGCTACTTGACGGCGAATTGTATCTCGTTACAAAACGAGGGCGATTTGAACTCACCAGTTGACCTTTAACGAGGTCGATTTAGATGTTTTTATTTAAATTTTCATCAAATCAAATCTAAGGTTAGGTAACGAATGTAGATCAATATCATGAGCTATAGAGATGTAGACATGTTGGATGTGCTCTATAGCTCTGATATTGTTTTTCTTGGGCGTTTGGTTTTCATGGTTCAGTTCCTCCATAGTTCAACGATCCTATTGTTGGATTCGCTTGTTTATGTCCTTTGCATATTAAATAAATACACAAATGAATAAATTAAGTTTGTTAAAATAACCTGGTCGATAAGAGCAGTACATATAGTAGAATCGCACTATAAATTAAAAAAGTTACCATATGAAACAGTCACTTGGATATACATATTTAACGAAGGTGAAAAAGAATATAAAATAAAGAAACCGAATCAATAGTAAGTAGTAAGTCGTTGTCGTAAGGGCTTGCTCCACAATATGATCAGGTATAATACACGGAGGGATAATGCATATGCCTCAGTCGAATTGTTTAGCGACAATCTTTCTTCACATGTCGTTCATTCGATTAATGATTATGATTATATCCATATTTATGTAATTTCAAGAATTTGAAATACTACAGTGATCTCTCTGTATAAAAAAAATGCAAAATAGGAAATTCTATACCATGAATATAGCGTACACAGGTTAGGTATCGACGGCTCGCAGACGTTCACATGGTATATCAAATCTACTAAAGCAAGTTGTATTCAATTTCAGTAGTATTTGGAGACGCTATTATATTTTACAGTTGTCTTTATTATCTCTCCTTTAGTTGTCTTTCTTTCACAGCGACAATATTAGAAAGTTTTGGTAGATATTAATACATTTAATATTTTAAAGATAAGAAAGATAGCATCTAACATTGTATCGATGCCATGCAGTAGGTAACATTCATATTGTTCATGGTGCTTTATTGTATTTGACTGAAATTATTGTAAGTACATATATAGTAATTTTTAAACATAAATAATAGACCGAAAGATTAATTTAAGAGAAACTAGTGATTTGGGTAATGTAATAATGGTAACATTCTGCATTATATCTGCAACAGATTACTACATTCTTTGTGTAGTGTGCAATATATCTATTTAGTCTTCGCAAATTTAAAAGGATTAATCTTTATTCCGGTAGTGTAAATCTATTATATGTATATGATTATTTCTTAATTCTATTTTCTAATTGTTATGTATTGTACTTCTAAACAAAGGTTACTAATTTATACTAAATTTAACGTATTTTCATACTTTCAACGCTTTTCTTTTTTTCCAGGAAAGTAATTTAACTCATGGATGAGCAAAAACATTACATTATTGTGGACAACGAAACATATGAATTGTATGATGGTAATGGTAGTTTTTATGTGACAAAGGTTAGTCATCCTACGGATACTTTGCCACTTCAAAATAACTTAGGCCCAGTCAGGGATATGCAGAGTAATTTACTAAGCAATTTTACAGTGCCAGTTACAATGACAGATTCTAATGTTGCTTGCCAAGCCGGTCAATCCTTGGAACCTATCATCATAGACGACTACGCTAACATGAATTATTTCACTCAAGCGGCATCCGACGTTACGATTTACTTGAATTCGAATAATGGCAATAATTTTATGGAAGACACTAATCGTCCGAAAGGATATTTCGTAGATTCTGAAGGAGTGATAGATTTGACAAAATTTTCTGCGAATTCTCGTCCGAAAACGACTACTTATGGAGCATCGGAATTGGGTTCTACCTTGGATCTTAATAGAGTTTTGCACAATATACCACATGAGGAATTAGACGCTCCAGAATTTATAGATATAAGTAAATTAAAATTATCGTACGTTAATACGAAATTAACAAGTGAAGTAGATGTACTACCAGTAGTTAAAAAACCCAAACAGAAGAAAGGGTTTTCCACCGTTAATACTGAAAATGGAGACTCTGAAGGAAGCGATGAAGTTATATTTGTAAAAGAATTTCGAGCTAATGATAAAAACGTTAATAAGCCGTTAGATTTACGGAGGAAGACTGCAAATTTTTCTAGAGAAACACCTGTGCCTCAACCTAGAAGAAATCCGAAACGACAAGTTCAATTATTAAAAGAATCGTTTGATTTGGCTCTTAAATTATCTGATGAAGAGATCTATTATGGAAGGACTAGAAAACCATACAGGGATATATTTACGGTAAGATTGCATTAATTACAATAGTTCACATACAAGCAATTTAAATAAAGATCAATTCGAAACGGATCGCAGTAAATTTTTTGTAAAGTTTTTGTGGATTGAAACGAGTTAGTGTTATAGAAGTGATTTTCTGACTGCTCATCTGATTTCTCTTTATTTATATTTGTGCTTTGATATTTTTTCTGCATATTATGTATTTACACCACCATAATGCCGTCGAAACCAGGATGCTTTTATAATAGAGATTTGGACCGTAGTGTTCGATATCATTTAAGCCCTTTCTCGAACTCCAACGTTTAAATATATCTTTTTTTGCATTTTATGGTTAATTTTCGTAAAACTAAGTTGAACATTAAAGATTCCTGTTTACGCAAATATTATTAAAATTATATAGAGACCATTTGGTTTTTCTTAAAAACTGTAGTCAGATATTTTCAATTAATCATATATCGTTGAATATTTTACTGCCCCAATAGTGTCGGGCGCTACACCGACGAAAACCCCACCGTGGCCTTCCCTGGCATCCCGGAAGCGTCGGTGGGACATACGTCAGGATGCCAGTGGCATGTTTTATTACCTTATTCTTTTTCGCAGTCTTTCTAGTTCTTAGTTCTCCTTTTCACTCATAATTTCCTTTACCATGTATGCACTGCCAGCTTTGCTCTAACTCCAGCATTTTTGGGATCGAAGTTCCAGGTGTAAGTACACAGCGCAATATTCTGTGAACTTTATCGCGAACGGCTCTCCATTTTTCGCAGACGAAATCGTATGTTCCACAGTGTCAACGTCGGAGCAATATATACAAGCATCTGAATCGTCCTTGCCAATCCTCCTTTAAAAAAGTTTTGCCGATTGTGCCTCTGCTGTTTCTTTGTCCCACCTATCCTGCCATATATGCACTGAGCGTTTTCTGGTCATTGCTGTGTTTATGGTCTTATTCGCAGCTCCGTGTTCGAACACATGCTCTTTCCATAACTAATATATCGTAGGGTATTATATCGGAGATCACTTGGCCAGCCTCCGCCGACGCAGTTTTGGATGCCGACGCAACGCGTAGAAGTACCTTTCTTTGCGCCCTCACTAACAAGTACTTATATTTCTGGATTCTCATGCTGTCGTACTAAATAGGCACCGTACAGCAAGATATTATGTAAGGAATTGCATAATACTGCTCTCTTTCCGCTCACCGGACCACCTATGTTGGGCATGATTCTCGCCAGGTGCGCTGTCCTCGCCTCACTTTTAGCTACAACGTTCGTTACGTGCTTCTTAAACGTTCCTCGGTCGTCTACAGTTATACCCAGATACTTCAATGATCTACTGGGGCTGATAGGTTCTCCTTCCATACTGAACCGGATTGTGTCTCTAGCTTTGTTTTGGTTCGAAAATCCGAAGGTGTTATAAAACTGCGCCGGACAGAATGCGTAGATGCAAAATATCTTGAATTGTTGCGGATATTTACGGACGCACAAAACCAAAACGATAAGAGCTCGATTGTAGCGCCATATACAACGTACGGATTATGGAACTTTTTAAAATTGATTCCACTTCGCTCATCGCATGAAAAGTCTACCTTAATATTATCCAAAACACAAATATAGCTGCAGTCACAAATGTTTATAGCATATAACCTCACACCTCACCAAAATAATTACCTACAAGTGACTACATACGATAAAGCGCATGCGTTGCAAAACCAGTTCAATTTTGTCCGCACCTTCGAGCATGAACGATCTGTGACGGTTTTAAATTACTTTGGATACTTGAACCAGAACAGATAACTGACGAATCCAAAACAGTACGATAAAAACCAGAACGCTCGCCAACAACTGCGCTTGCGCCTGACGTCCACGGATCTCTAGTTTTCGAAACCAGAACAAACCTTCTATTTCTCCTTCCTCTCAGAACGACCGACTCTGTTCTGTCTGGCGCCAGACTCAGTTTGTGCGCGTTCATCGACACACTTATTCTGCGGAGGCATTCATTAGTGTTTGCCACTGTGTCGCAATCCGCAGCTCCGACTACATCCGCTAGGTTATCAGCAAATGCTATAGTTGTGGCATCCACGGTGAGCTCGATACTAAGAACATCATCGTAAAGCACATTCCAGAGCGTTGGTCCACGTACGGAGCCCTGAAGGACTCCCGCCCCAACTAGCAGTGGTTCGCAGCCTCCAACCTGGATCTTTCTATTTTTTAGGTAACTTGAGATAAAATTAACAAAGAACTTGGAAATTCTTTTATCTCGTAGTTTTTGTATTATCGACGCATGGGAAGCAGTGTTTAATGCATTACGTTCGTCGATTGTAACCAGCACACACCAAGTCTTGTTGTATTCGTTAACCGTCTCCATCACAGTTTGAAATGCTTGAATCGTGTACCTGCCTGTTCGGAAGCCGAACTGAAGTAGGTGGAAACTACCTCTTTCGTCTATTTCTTCCAGAAGCCGGTTTCTGATTAGGGCTTCCAGGAGCTTATTTAACGTATTAAGCATACACAGGAGTCTCAACGAACTCGCTAGGTCCACTGGCTTCCCTCTTTTCAGTATCAGAATGACTCTGGCCCTCGTCCACTACTCCAAAAATTCCTGCGATGCGAGCAGATTATTGAAGACATCCAGTTTTCTAGCCAGGTCCAAGGCTCCCAACCTCTTTAATTGCCTCAGGTGGTATCCTATCTGGTCCAGGCGCTCTGTTATTTTTCATACTGCCCGCCGATATTCTTAATTCGCCTTCATTGAAGAGTCTGGAGGGCGGTTCGACATCATCGTCCTTCCAACTGTCAATAACAGGCTTAAATAGTTCTCCCACAATTTGTAACTTTTTGTTCGCGATTAAAACCAAATATCGACTAATCTTTCGGTATTCAAGTCCACAGTTCTGATCTCATTAATTAAGCTTCATTACATTAATGTACCTATTTCATTCTACGACCTACCAAAATATACACAGACATGAAAATATGGTAGCTTGAAATAACCTCGCATTTTTATTATTCAGAATGTTACAATCAAGAAAGGAAGTTAATTTCAACGATAAAATGAAATGTTGTGGATGATACACTTAACAAAATAATAAATTTTGCGGTAATTCTTTAACAACTTCCAAATAATGCGCCACAGTATTTTGCTACAATATAGTCAAACATACATATATTCAAAGAGATAAATAATTTCCACTATTTTTGTCTTATCAGTTCTTGCTCTACGTGCTATTCTCCTGACATGAATGTGGTATATTTAATTTCTTTCTGTTATTTTAAACCACAAAAAGTATTCCAGATAAGATTATATACAAATTCGTTGTTGTGCTTATTAGTATTGTAAATACACACGATCAACCTTTGTTTAGTATTTGAGTATTCTACGAGTACTATTGTCATATGACGTGTGACTTAGGTATCGCAGTTTTTTAGGAAATCAATGGTTACTCTCAGATTGTATTTATAGGGATTATGTACCCATTTGCACAAATGCGTGGCTATTATAGTTCAGTTTGATCTGCGTGTGATTGTGATAATTCGAGGTAAGAATTTTTGATAATGTTATTCGTAAATACAAGCAGAAAAGTATTATTTAGTATAATACTTACAATTATCAATATATATCGGTTATATGCCATGGGCACTTGGTTCTCTCAGTTTTGGAAATAGTTCTTGAATTAAAACGCAAAATCAAACAGTCCTAAGGACTATTAAGAGAGTCCATATATGGCCAGCATAATTACTGCTTACCACACACGCGACAAATTTTACCCTAACTCTTACAGTAAAAGCTTTGTTTTTGTGTATTTTAAATAAGTATCGAGAAAGTAATCTTCGTCTAAGCTTTGGTCGATTATTGACACGTTGACAAACTAATTTGACAGCTTATTGCTATATGATGAGAATTTATGTAGTATGAAATGTTTCCTAAGGTTGCCGTTCGTGTTATAAATGCCATAGCTTTGCTACTGCAATCAACACAAAATTCGTGAAATATTTAAATTTATTTTAGATTATGAAAGACTGATTATTTCTACAGTTCTACAGAAATTCATCATTTATTTTCTATAGTTTTATTAAAAATATCACATCATATTATGTGTAGATAGGCGTTTTGTAAAATTATGTAAATTAAGCATTTTAAGCATCAGATGTGACGAAAGAAATCATAAGTCAACGAGTAAAAATAATGAGAAGATGGACTGTAGGAGATTTTATTAATAGTTAATTGATTGTTGTTTATGATGAAATCGAAGATTTTACGCAAACGTTGCATTGGAATATTATTGTAGGTGAATTATCAGTTATATGACTTCACATACAAAATGCATATTAGATAGGTACTACCGAAACTGTTACAACGCTTATCTCTCCACATACGATGTATACGACCAAGAAGTAATAATGCAATCATTATTTTTGTTAAGACTAACTGGAACAATTTTTGCAAACACAGTAAAAATTCTAGCCTTCCTGTTTTGATGCTGTTTGGAAGCCTACTTTCGGGCCGTAACAAATGGAAAATCTGAATACGAAATTCTCACATTTCACGCAATTTGCTGTTTAATCTTGAACAACATTGTTACTTCCGTATCTCTATGTTAACCATTATGCCCAAGTTTATTAACATTAGCAACACTACAAAGTTTTTGCTAGTTTGACTCCTTCTGCGGAAAGAAAAGCAAACAATCGTTTTCTTTTTGAACTGGTGGAAGAATCAGAAGAATTTTAATTTATAATTAAACTTATAATTGCACTATAATTTTGTGTATTTTTTTTGTGTTGATAAGTCCATTCATTGTTATCAGACCAGCATGATTATTAGAGATAACGTCAGCAGACAATAAAATGAATACTCACAATAATCGTCACACCCATTTTTCGTAACTCAAAAAACTACTTCGTACCAATCAGGTCACTTTTATATTACAACTCGAGTAATCTTCTTTAATTTAGGTTCTCATGTACGCAAAATTTATTAAAATATTTAAGTAAATGTATTTAATTGAAAATATCTGAATTTATACAGTTTTTAAGACATTCATATACATAGTTTTAAATAGCCACATAATTGCGGTTGTATAATTTTAACAGAATTCACGTATACACGAGAATATTTAACATTCAAATTAGTTTGACAAAAATTAACCATAAAGTGCAAAAGAAAACAAAGTTGGGAGTTGGAGAGACAAAACTTAAATAATATCGAAGGCTTCCACGGTCCAAGTCACTATTACAAGGGCTTCCAACTTTGTCTCTAGCGTGATGGACATGTCGAGTTACTGTAACTTCGTTCATCTTTTAGTTTTGAAGAATAAACATACATTAACTGCGAATCGTCGAGTTTATAGTCTGTAGTTTTTACTTATTGCATTTTGTGTCTTGATTTAGTTTTTACTTTGTATTGTATATATTTACACTATTACGCGGTCCAAATCCGGAAGCTCCATGATTGAAAATAAGACTGTTTGTCATTGAAATCAGTTCCAAAGCATGTCCAGTAATTTTGTTTTTCAGACTTTTGTTTCGCTGAGTACTATTTTCTTATTATCCCATTCCAGTAATAAATTGATATAATTCTTTTTGTCATAGGAAACTTCAAGAAGATCTAATAGAAACACCGGAGCTGTGTTAAGTCCTCCCGTAGCTTTAACCAATAAAGATTA
This sequence comes from Popillia japonica, assembly GCA_004785975.1. Lineage (NCBI taxonomy): Eukaryota > Metazoa > Arthropoda > Insecta > Coleoptera > Scarabaeidae > Popillia > Popillia japonica. The sequence goes on along the minus strand of SMLS01074704.1, from coordinate 1,349 downwards.
TAAAGAGTGGCCGGCAGAAGGGTTACACGAAAGACCTGTATTTAACATGGCAACAAAGAAAATCGATAAATTTGATTTCATACCTGTAGATGATAAACGTAAAACACCGCAAAAGCGAAGCGAGACCAACACTACCAAAGTTATTAAAGGAAAGAAGCTTGGCAAAAAGGGTAAACGAAAAGCTCCAAATAGATCTAAAAAAGAAATGAAGGAGCCCTCTGAAAAAGGTATCAGTAAGGAGTTTGCGTCTTTAACACATGAAACCCTACAAGAAGTAATTAAGTACGTTTCCCAAGTTAAGGAATATAATGATATAAGAAGAGGAAACATTAGTGAAATAACAAATCAAACAGAAACGGGGTGTTTAATAGATGATGCCAAATCGTTATTGAAAGTAATCAGTTCTAGTACTATGGAAGAGAATCTCAATAATGCTGTAGACTTATTAACTGATAGTTGTATTTTATATAGTTTGGCAAATGATGTATGTCAAGGATCTGTTGCAAAGTATTTGAAGAGTGTGCATGGTGCAAACAAGGTTTGAATTACAAAAATTGTATTAAGAGTACCTGCAATAATTTATAAGACTGAAATGTTTTCTAGATAATTTTAAAGTTTTTTTAACTTTTGCGTTATGCTATGTACTTTTGTATTTTATGAATAGAATGTTACAACTTAGTAAATAAAGTATTGTTTTACATAAGGTTTACTTGTTATTTTGAACTTAATGCTTTAACATTTTTTTTTTACTTTTACGATGAAGACATTTTTATTCTACTGGTAAGTTTTATTAACAGATAATAGTGGTTGCGGAAACCTACCATTGAATTTTATTAAAACATGTTATTTGTTTTATCGCGATCTTCTAATCTCTGGTGAATGGTCTAAAGCGGACTGGTAAGTCTTTTATATTTTTGATTCTTTCATGACAGATATATGTTTAATTATATGTGAGATTTGTTAAGTTGATAAACCTTATTTTTTTATACTAATTATATGACAACATTAATAAAACACATTTTTATTGACCATGCCCCGGAATCGTTTCAATTATTTAATTATAAATTGATGAACTCGTTGAAACATCTTGAGATTATTCCTTGTAACGATGAAAACCTAATCATGTGATTGATGAATTTGATAATGATATTTAATTTTGGTTGTATCGGCTTAAGATTAATCAAATTAATGACACTTTTTTGGTAGTATTCATTCTTTATTTGTTATGCTTCATTAGATATTGTTAGATTTACACTTACAGACGAAATCAATAGATAACTGATTTGGTTGGTTTAGCAACGAAGGTAGTCAACTTCGACAATTAAATATTTAAAATTTTAATATTTTTT
>SMLS01074703.1:0-44305 GCA_004785975.1 Popillia japonica | reverse complement strand
TTAAAGATTTTAGTTTATAATAGGTAAATTGTTTACTAATAAATATTTTACCGACGATTACGAACTATAAAAAGAAAATATTTTCCTAAAAATGTGGAACGTAAAGATTTCCAAATTCAAAATTGAGGTAAACACTTCTCCGTATCTTGCGAAACTTAAATTGATAGTCACTGTTTCCGTGTTTTCTTCGTTGCTCGTAATTCGATTATTAATTTGGACGATATTGTCTTCTTCTTCTTGTGTATTGTTTGTGGTATGTATATGGTGACTTGACGACAATAGATTACGAACTTGTATTGATCATCTGTGCGAGAATGACGTATTAAAACTGATGGACGGATTGCTGTTGTGAGGTTACGGCTCCGATCCTGCTCTGCTGCTCCTTCCATCCTATCAGCAGAAACGTCGAGGAGTGGGAGAAAGAAACGAACAGTTTGTGTGTGTATATGTATATACAGAGTATACAGATATATTGTATGGCTGTATGATGCGGTTCAACTATCGAATGCACGTTAATATAACGAGTTTATAAGTTCTGCTGCTCTGTTCTGTAGTACCTATGTGGTACATACCTACGATAGGTAAGTATGCGAGAGTGAAATACGTAATAAGTATGTGGTAGATACTATCTACGTACAACACTATAAACATATACACGTTCTTGCGTGTTAGTTTGCTACATATGAATAAGATAAAAAGATCGATTTAGGTATCAAGTAAGTAGGTACTATGCATGTATGTATGTACGGGTCGCCGTGACGCATAGGTAATCTTTGGTTTAAAAATACTTTATTCGGTCGCTCTATCGCTTTGCTGTTTAAGCTAAATCCGACCTCCGATGTGTAAAAGAATGGAAAACGTGAGAGGCCGGTAGTAGTAATTAAATAAAGACAGACACTGCGTGTCCTTCGCTTGCTGCTATGCAGGAAGTATTTTCCGCAGAAGGTTCGAAAGCCAGCGGGCATTTAAATTTTAAAATACCGCGCTCGCACTATTACTATGTATGCATATAGTTACATATGTATATAGCGTCTGATCTTGTTAATATACCTACATACATACATACATATATGTAAATACATATTGTCTTTTACGTTCCATACATATGTACATAATACATAAGTATGTACTTATGTACATATATGATATCTATGTACTTACATATATAGGATGGTAATATGTTTACTGTTCTAAAAAAACAGTAGGTATCGAGTTTCTTATTATGAATTTACGTAGCTGATTTAAAATTATGTAATTTTAAAACGTTAGGTAGCTACCTAAACGTACATATTTTTATTATAAGCATTCCTTAAAAATTGTACAATGATATTTTGTTCTTAATTTAATCAATAGCGAATATGAAAACATCAAACTAATTTAGGGACGTGGAATACTGATTGAATTCTTGTGCTGTGTGTCTCTTTTAAGAAAATTCTACTTAAATTTCAAATTCATTCAGAAAAAAAATCCGTTTCTAGTTTTATTTAAGTACTATTTTACATAGAAAAATATCTATTTCACTTGGCAGTCGAAAATTTAGTGTATTCATTTCGTTACACGTTAATAAATTAATATTAGAAGTAATTATTTCCTATGTACTTTTTTAACATTTACAGAAGAGGTAATTTTATTTATATATTATAAATAAAATGCAAATTTACTTGTCGTTTATACATATACATATGTAAATACATATACATATACACAGATATCTAGTAGTTATGTACATACTTATTAGTAGGTGTAATTAAGACGAAGCATTGGTACCTACAAGTTCAACGATCGCGAACGATTTCTAAGCAATAAAATTCACCGTGTGCGCTTGATAATTAAATTATTTAGCATCTTTTTATTTCGTTTATTTATATTCTAGCTATAGATATAAGTATATGTATATACATATTATATATATACATATAGGTACATACCTACAAATACCTACTTTTAAATATTCAAACCTTAATTGTAATTAATTAATTTCTGCGGTGACACTTTTTATGACGTAATATAATATTTATTACGTTGTAGATATTAATTTATTATTGTCTTGCAGAATATGTGATATTCTAACAAATTTGGTGATGTCTTGACCGATATACGTGTCCTGTGTTAACTAAGGGACGTCTCTTCGCAGTTCTTTTTCATCTTACACTAAACGTATCAGCAGGTCGTGCGCGCGGGCCCGATATATGGAAGGAATTCTTAACAATAGGAAAGACAACTAAATAAATGATAATATTATATTATGCGTAAGTATGTAGCACATATGTATGTATGTGTACATATATATTATATAAATACGTTATGTATAATAAATTTGGTGGGTTAGTAGTAAATGCGTATGAGGTGCAAACTTTTTCTAAAATAAAAGTAGGTTAATTTTGATAGGAAATATGTGTAATGTTAGTACATACATACATATATACTGATATAACTGCGTGTGTATGTGTAACATACCACGAAACGTAATCATATGGCACTCATAAATCATATTGTTTTGTGCGTTAGTAGGTACATACGTATGTAGTTGTACTATTACATATTACAACTGTACATATGTGCATCTATTATATTCATAAATTTGCAATACCTATATATGTATGTATATTTGTGTACACACAACATATGTGATAATATCGACATTCAGATAATATACTTATAATACGTATTTTCAATATTTAGGTGCTTACATTGCTTACTGCGACATGATAGGTATGAAGAAAATAACAACAACCGTGGCATTTAATAGTTTAAATGTCCTCCTTTTAAAGTTTAAAGTGGCCGTGCTCGCGGTGATTATTTCGTAATAGCAACAACGATATGTGGGTAACAAACACGCAGCACCTACAGGCATTTTGCACTATGATAACGTCGTAGATTTTTAAATTTAATAAACGAACTAACAGTTAAGTAATATTATATCTATGTATGTGTTTATTTAAAGGTATGCACGTAGTACATAAATACATATACCTACCCGTCCCATCGGGATTTCTCTTTAAAACGATGATTAGATATTACCTGCGACTTATATAGGTATAGGTATACGCGGATTAAATAAATATTTAAACATCTTAAAATGTATTTCTCATTTCATCAGATAAATCTATAGAAAGATACATACCTATACATACGTTGTATATACTTATTAGGTACCTACCTACAACATACATACATATATCTTGATAGAGAATCAAATTTTATTTGCAGTGGATATGTAGGTACATACAAACATATTATGTACATATGCGTATACGCGATTTGTATTCGTATGGCTCATAATTCTCATTAAATAAATAGCCCTTATCGTCGATGGGTACGGCATCGGTAATTGACGACGACATCAGCATCACATCATCCCATCAGCCACGATTTACTACGAATACATACACATATTATATATGTACACATTTATTCTTAATATCTGTCAAGATTGCATCAATACTGTTTCAAAAAAAAAAAAAAATAAAACCGCGCACGGTACACATAACTATCTTATCAAATTAAACAAAAATTACTTGGGTTTTAAATTATTGTTTAACCTATGACGTGCGTACGATTCAATATATACATACCTATAGTTATATCAATATAATACCTATAGTTATACATACGTATGTAGTTAGAAAATTATGTATATCTTTAGAAAAAAAATACTTGGATATTTTTGCCTGAGCCATCGTTTTGATTTTTTACAGTTAAATTAATTATACATACATATACATATGAAGAACATAGTACCTACTTGCACTTAGGTTCATAGTTAACAAATTGCTATGCATAGTAGAGAGAAGAAGAAAGACATTGAAGTACATATTATTAAAACTTTATAAGTGGTAATACATACAAGTACTACATATGTATGTATTATAATTCAATGATTTATTTATAATTGCAAATTACATTTACAAAACGGTCATATTACACACACGATAATAAAATGCAGAAACACTATGGTTATACATGTACCTATGTATCTACGGATTAGCGCGCAACGTTCGTATAGCAACGTTGCGTTAAGTATGTATTGAAAATAAAACAAATTGTTGTAAAACAATAGTTTGGAATGAGCTGTTACCTAATACTTAATAAAATATCGCTAATAACGAGAAACTTAAAGCAACCAGTAACTCTATACAATATATCTATGTACGTACTTACAATGTATAAGATTTCTTGAAAATTATTTACTTAACCGCTAACTTGATATAGTTTCTTTAATGCACGATTTCATTGTTTAAGGGACAACGTAACAAATAGATGTATCGAATTAAATTAAATTTCAGTAATGCGTACCTACCTACCTATTTCCATATTTATAAATAAGTAAACGAATCTAATCATCAATCAGAACCAATTCATTAAGGTATCAGTGATTTATGTTGAGAAATAAAATTTGCCTGAAGGAAAAGGTTTTATTTATTAACTCGATACTTTACATTTTTATATACCTACAACGTATTATGTACATATATGTATAATAGCCATAAATATGTATGTAGGTATGTATAACGGTATTTTCTACTTACTCGAAACTATTATACGAAATTACAAAAATAAGCGAAATTGGTAGTACGAATGCCAAATTACATATCGAGAGAGAGAGAGAAATATACAACAAACACATGGACGTTCGTCAAGCATCATCGAATGATGTAAAAGGAGGGATAGTTATTTTATATATTATTTATGTGACTGCGTTGATGGTAGCGGTGGTGGTGAACCTCTCTTCTAAGAACTACCCTCGACGGACGGATTAGAAGGAAACTAGTCGGTGTTAGGTCGCCAACGGAGAACGCCTTAACAGCACAGACACATACGCACACCACCGAAAGATAAGAAGAGTAGGCAAAAAGACACCGAAAAGTGCTCAAGCTACCAAGAACTAAACATAAATAAATAAACACGCACACAAGCAGAACAGTGTACCGACCATACCGAGGCTCGGTCTGGCCTGGCGTCATTTCCAGCGGCGAAGGTTGCGAGCCGGCCCTCTCTTCTTCGGTCTCTCTGGTGTCCCTTCTGTTCCGACTCGTCCGTTCGTACGTATGTATGATACACGTATATACATACCTACATACATATGTGTTCTATACCTACAATGCATTATCAAGTCAAGTATTCCGTTTCTTCGTCTTCTTCTTTTTCTTCTTACGACCCACGTTCTTCTTTATTATGAAAAGGATAAAGGACGACACAGAAACTAGATGTCATGTGCGTTTGTGTATGTTGTTTTATTGAATGTGGATTTACATTTAGTTTAGCGCCATTAATGCTCCGAAATTATTTACTCTTATACATCTATGTTGTAGGATGTATGTATGTATGCCATCTTGTACGCCAACCAACCACGATATAATGTTTAGATTACACATCTTCTACGGTTATAATAGCGCCCGTTTGTTTACAAATAATCCACATTTAACGTCCACAAAAAATTAAAATATAATAAATTGTATACTTGCGCTGTTATAATAGCGTCTTACATACTGTACATACATATGTATGTACAGTATATACATCGATTTTAAAGAAGTATAAAGAATGAATACCATTCATACCTATCCATATGTAATAAGTATGTATGTATATATGTACATACATATGTACATATAATGCAATGATAGAATCACCAGTTTAAAGTTCGTATCTTTGGACGTTAAATACGTATGTACAAAATTCAATTCAATTCAATTTGAATCATATCTAGTATCAACTAATATTTTTTTTATGTTAATACTTCTATGTTTATTAATTTTATAATTTCCAAGATTTCGAGGAAGAAATAATTGTACGAGCTCAATTTATATTCCCCTATAATCACGGTGAACATATTATAAAAAGCGTTGTTTTTTTTAATACAACCTTGGTGTAAATGTGCATAACTGGTCGCGTAATCATTTATAGAAACTGATAAAGATATCAGTGGCGCCGAAACTTTATAGCTTTAACGAATTTCATTTGTTTATGTACAACCGTATATACATATGTAAGTACATATATACATACATACATACATACATACATATGTAAAGACCTACCAGGTTCGTCAAAAACATTTTTGTATCACACTACATATATTATGTACTTATGTAGGTAATATTCTATTTAGAATACGGTGGACATATACATATGTATGTAGGTACATTAATCATTTACGTACATATTTTATGAAAGCTTGTAATATATATGAAATATCGGTAACGGTGTAATTATTTTTTGATTTTATGTAATATTAAATAAGTAGGTAGGTACCTACCGTTTATCGTTTTTCGCCCGATCAAGTTTTGTTCATGATTCCAAAAAAATACCTGTAGGTACTATACCATTGCTATTCTTTATGATACCCATCGTTGGTGATTGTCAATTCGAAAATATATTTCCAATATCTGTGAATATTATGTCCTATTTGTGCATATTTGTCGGTGTAACATGTATGTACAACATATATACGTAATAGGTACATACATACATACTTATGTACATGTATAAATGTTTATTATGCAAGCTCGAAGGTTGCTACTGATAACAACCAATTGGCGCCTATTCTGTGCGAAAGCCCGCCAATGTTCGCGCAATCTACATACATCATCCAGATTCAGACGTATGTAAGTTACATATGAATGTCAGTCAGAACGTAACTAAGATAAGTAGTAGGTATACTTGTTTAAAAAGACAAGTAGGTACATAAAAATGTATAAAAATTTTTAGTATACCTATATGACAAAAGAAATTTTAAATTTTACGCTAACGTTACTTTCAATTATAAGATACAAATTTGTTAATATATTTTTCTTGAATAAACAACTTCCACTCAGCAGTAGCACTAGCGGTTGCATTTTAACAGTTAATATTCTTCTTAGCTATTTATTTGTAAGCCACACAGTACAGTGTACAAATCACACATATGTCTAGATAAAAAATACTTGCAAATTACATATTACCAGTATACAAGTATTGTACCTTTAAAAATTCTTATAAATAATAATAGTTGCAATGTCTGCTGCCATATCCAAACGCACATTATCTAACTTTGCGGTATGTACATATCTAATCGAATATTTGTATAGCACGTTATCTAACTTGATATAGGACTTGTTGGAAATGCTATTATGTATTAATGATGGAAAAAATAATAGTTAGTGTATGTAGATATACCTACATAGATATGTACGTATGCATAATATTGAGTTAACATTTTCAAAATCTCTCAATTAGAAGAACTGAAATATTTACAAAACGTATTAGGTACATATAATTTAAATGCAATGAGTGCTAATAACGTTTGGAAAACTTGGCTATGTCACCAACTGTAGTAGATCTTTTAGAAACAGACGTGGATTGACAATAATTATTGTCAATTGAACTGATGTTACGATTTCAATATATGTAGGTACATAAGTATGTAATTGTTTAATCAAATTTTAATTATGTCGGACGTTTTAATTATTATTGATATACATATATATATTGGATAGAGGACACTTTATACTTACATATGTATACCTAGCATAAGGATTTTCATTTATAGCATTATAAGTAGGCACACTTGAATATACATATGTAGGTACAATAGGTATACCTATATGTTTTACAATGTAAATATGTATAGCACACCCTTATTTTGATGATGACGACATCCTGGCAAAATTATTTGAAACAGCGCGAGTATGGAAACCGGTCTATCTGGTCGTTACCCTTAATGCTCTTGATAATGTTATACATAGGTATGTACATATTTTAACGCATCATCTAAAGCGGTTTCTATCAATGAACAGCTAAGTTGCATCTGCATATATGTATGTATGTACATACCGGCTTTCAATAAATACCGAAACCCACGTGACCTCTTTTAGATATGCAACCCATTTAACAGTATGGTAATACATATTTTTAAAAATAAAAATCCTCCAGAAATTTTTATTTACATATGTTGACAATTAAAATTTTACAGGTTAGGTTTATATTGTAAATAATCACAACTAAGCAACGACTGATCGACACAAACAGAGACGTATTAAATCTGTCAAATCAAATATCGACTAGCTACTCTGGTTAGACCGGTTAGATAGCTTAGGGATATTTTTTGTTTTACCAACATATTATTTACGTAATCTTACGTCAGAGATCACGTGGATTTCGATTCTTATTGAAAACCCTTTATGTATATAGGTACATACCATGGTACATACGTATGTACATACATACACAATATAATTATATCAATGATTTCGTTTCATTCATGCTTGCTAGTTGCAATTTTCGATGGTTTAGCCAAGTGTAAAACGAACAAACAGTAGGTACCTATGTATGTGCATATACATATGTTAAAAATAAGAAGTATTAGGCAAACAGCAATAGCTAATGTGTAACTTGTTTGTTGATAAGGTATGGAAGAATAAAGCGAACTTGTTACTTTTGTTAGATTTACACTAGTTTTGAACTGTATTATCACAATATGTATGTCGTCTTTCGATGAATAATACATCTACATATGTATGTATATGTTAGATTTTTTGCCAGCCATGCTGTAAATTATAATATTTTATTAGTATCGTAACTTTGGAACCTACCTACTCGCTACGAATGTAGGACTGGTTAGCTAGTTGAATAAAATATTGGTCAGAGTAAAATATTTACGAGAATGTTCCTCAGAGCAGCACTGCTGTTATCTTTCAAATGATAGGAACTGTATATACCTACAATTTACATTAATGTATGTACTTACATACACACATGTATACGGACGGATCCTTCTCACGAAACCTGCGAATGCGGTGAATAGTCCACGTTCTGGTGGTTGCATGGTCGGCCCCGTTTAATTAAAAGGCTATCGCATATCGTCCTTGCGCTCTCCGAGAAAAGGACAACCGCACAAAGACAGATAAGGATGGTCGCAGTCTCTCGAACAGCTCTCGAAACAGGTGAACGTGAACTTTCTGGACCGCATTCTTTCTTTACGTTTAACTTCACTTCTCCACTGTCGAACCGTATAATACTTAAATTTTCGAGTAATGAAAGTGGATATGTATGTAATGTTCATTTTAGCAAGTTTGTGTATTTGGTAATATATATGTACATACCTATACTTATATGTATGAATGTATATATCAAAGTATCATAGTTTTGAACAAAAAATAAACTCATCAGCTAAACCGCTATAACATAATATGTATATGTACCTACAATACACTCATGTATGTATAAACTACAAATGTAAATGTTACCTGGTTGTATGATGTTTATACTGCAGTTATTTCCGAAAAAAAACTGTAGCTTTCCTTCTCCGCCGAAAAACGTCCGCAACAATCATCTACCTATGTATTAGTATAGACTTTAACTGGACTTTTCCAATAAATGCTTTATCTATGTACGTTTAGAAATAAATCGATATCGGTGCGGAACTAGAGACATACCTACATTTATTATATACATACATACCTACCAAAAGGTATGGTATAGGATGATTATAGTCAGATGATAGAAGGAAAACAAAGACGACAAAGAGTTACATTCCGATCTCGCAGAGTACAGAGCGTGGGGACCAATTTATACATTGTATTTAATCTCAAGGTAGATGTCGTATCAATGCATAGTAGGTACATAATATGTATGTAGGTACATACATACATATATATACCAACACTGCACCATCATTACAACCTATGTAGGTATGTACGTATCGATCCGTATATAACTATATCTATGTACGTATGTAGGTACCTCTATGTATGTACATACATTCAGGTACCTACCTCAATTTAAATTTAAAAGTCGTATTACAGATACATACATATAGTTGAATTTTTGGATCTTGTCCGTTACGTCATTAACAATGTAGTTTAGCAAAGATGTACGTAAAACATTAATCGCCGATATTTAATGTACGTTAGAAAGAAATGTAAATAAGATATATGAGTCGTTGCGTTAAGAAGACATACGCCTAGATACTATTCGTATTGGCTATATAGAAGTGTGATGAAGATAGATAGATAGCAAGGTGGAGATATATCGTTTCGTGATATTCAGCTTCATTCAGGTTGATCTATTGGTCTCTAGAGGGCACTCTTCAAAATTAGTCGGTAATATCGTAATATATATAAAATAAGTTTCTATTACATTGTGTCAATTGTGTTAAGGCTCTATTTTCACTCCTGGCGAGTACACCCTAAACTAACGTCGGGTGTGTGCGTGTGTGTTTACCAGTATATTTACAAATAAATTGGATAACAAACACACACACCCGACGTTAGTTTAGGGGTGTACTCGCTAGGAGTGAAAATAGAGCCTTAATATCAAAACCTAAATTTAAATAAAGCTTATAGTTTCAATACAAACCTTTTTAGTGGATTTACGAGTAAGTGTTAGTTTTGTTGATTGAACATAGATGCCGCCACAATTTGTCAATGATTTGATTCATCCTGACATTACTTATGACGTAACGGACAAGATCCAAAAATTCAACTGTATGTAGGTACATACATACATATGTATATGTAGGGAAGTACTAAATACAACAAATTTAAACAAATTTCTATCTTCAATTTGTCGTTCATATGTATTATTTAGCACGCATTTAATTCAGTTATACACATACATAAATACCTAGGTATCTAGATACCAAAAATATATACAAGTCCTAATAGGTAGTCGAATAAGATATGAACATTTGCGCAAAGTTGTTAAAATAAAATAAATGAAAAATGATGTAGTTGATGGATAAGGCATCGCGATATATCCTTAGGTATCTAGCCAAAGGTTTCACTTTAATGTAAGATACATACATATAGGTATGCATGTACATACATAAATAGATAGAATGTATTTAAAGACTACATTAATTTTTGGGAAAAATTACGTGTAAATTATACCTATATACATATGTTATGTATATCTACATTTGTATGAACATAAATCATTATCGTGTATATACATACATAATTTTGTCAATTTAATTTTTAAATATCCATCATGAATACTTACATCATTTTTTTATAATAATATATGTATATGTACTTAGGTATGTACATATGTATGTACAGGGTTATAATATCAAGTACATACTTACACATGTATGCGTATAAATGTATGTTCCTACATACCTATATCGAAGACGCCCAATATACATATACATATTGCGTTTTAGAAATGAAATAAAGAATTCGTATTGCTATGCATTAATTGTACGGCATCATACGTTGTATTATGCGTATTTACGACTTATTGGAATTTTGCTATGGCATGCAGGTTTTTGTATAATGATATACATACATATGTATGTATGTATGTATGTACCTACATACTGGCTACATGCACAAATGATGCTGATCTCAACAATTTCAATTGGTGTTCGTTTCTTTGTGATAATATCAACATTAATTGTGTAACTACCTATGTCTATGCATGTAGGTATGTATGTATATATTGGTGTACAGATATGAGAAATATTAAATGATTCGTATTCACAATATGTCCTACTAACAAATTAATGTTATTTAGAATTTTGTAATTCAAGATAAGTAGTAAATGTATGTATATCCTACCTAGATATACCTAAGACAGAAAAATTTCGTGGCGCCGTAGAAATGGTTTAATTTTCTAAAACCACATACGAAAGAAGCACACGGTTTTTGTTTATTTATAAGTACATACATATATACAGTCTGTTTGATTTTTCGTATCGCAACGGATTAGTTGACGGAAGAGAATCGTCGGATATAGTGCAGAGCGATAAGAATGCACCGTTACGTAAATATTTGCCTAAGTAAAAAGTTTAATTGCCGAAATATTTCCTAGGTACACTTTACGTAGGTACATACATACATACATACATATGTATGTACCGCTCTGGATATTTACATTCCATGCCAAGCCATCATGAGTGATGCGAGCAGCTACGAATGTTGGGTTTTATTTACGTAACCGATGATATTTTGTCCACACTTACATAATTATGTATATAAGTATGTATGTGAGTAGTAAAGTATAAATGTGCGGAGGCGATAACTCTTTTTTTCTTTTTCTTCTTCTTGCGCCCGTTTCTCTATTCTTTATCAATAAATTTTGTGACGAAGCCGTATTACTGTGTGCAGCAGTACTTGCCGTAAAGCGAGAAGTCTGCGGGAAATTCTGTTCAAATAGGTATTCTCCAGCTCTCATGTTCATTATTTACTGTAGGTTTAACGAACTTTCGGATTATACCGGCATGTATCTACGCATCATGTACTTACATAGGTATGTATACATATATATATATATATATATATATATATACAATACTATACCTAGTCGATTTTTTATAGATTTAACATTTGTGCTACTTTTTGTTTGTAGTTAAAAGAGAAGAAAAAGTAGGTACCTACATACAAGAATAATGCTGTGCATCAGTTACAACAGATATTGTAGCTATAGTTAATTTTGTAATTATTATATGTAGATACGTACTTATCCAAGTAAACGGGGCTTAGAACAAGACGACACAACATAATTCGTTAAAAGAATACTCTAGCAATAATACAACATATGTACCCACATATGTAGGTACATATACAATAAATTGTAGTTTCGTTCGTCCGAGATAGGTGCTACTATTACATAGATACATAATATATGTATGTAAGTATGTACGTAATATATTATTATCTAATCGACTACAAGAAGACAAGTATTGTTTCGCGCGGAACAGATTTAAGCCATTTTCATTTTAGAGAGAAGAAACACAAACGAGAAGAACTCGCCAAGATACGATCTTAGTAAGTACAAGTACATACACACAACATTTGTACTGTCTCTATTGTGCACTGCATCGCACCACACCTCAGAGCCAAAGTAAAGAAGAGACTTGGATGCTGCTTTTCCACATACATACATAGATATGTATATAACTACATATACATGCCTACCCTTTACATTGATTGGTTTTCTCGCCTCTTTCGTCGGTGTCCTTTTAAAGAAGGCGCCACTAGGTGTGCCAGTGCGCTATTTCGACTCTGAAGCAATCTTTCGTTTGTTCGTATATGCACGCGAATCAGATTAAAGACGGCGGCGATCGCAATAACGAGGCGACGCGACGGTGGAAATGACGGATGTCGTACGATTTAAAAACTGTACGTGGGTATCTATAATGCTTACTTATACAGGTTGCCTCTCCCCATCCCCCTCCTCCAACAGGATCACAGATAAATACATATTTAACAATAAAGAACACATGAAAAACTTATAAATTTATTGATTTTCGTACGAAATTTTTATAATAGAAAATTATATTACGAACCTGACTGCATGTATGTTTATATTCGTCGAGACCCTAACGAATGTAGTGCAAACAATTTATAATCGTATGTATGCAAGGGCGTATTCATAAACCAGCAGCCAAACTATTGATAAGATGCTTCGCCAACTGTAGTAGCTCAACTGATATAAATAACGTACCTAGATGATGGATTGCTCAGATCAGATTGATCAGCTCAGATCAGAAATGTTCCCAGCATGTACATACGTACACGGAGAAAAATTTATAGTATTTATAAGTATAAATATACTGCATTTTAGTATAATTTATTGCTATATATAGGACAGCAACATAGCATACTAAATTTAACAATAAATTTATTCCTGGAAATTAAGTACCTATTATACTTCAATTTACTATATTTTATAGTAACTTTAAGTAAATTGCTTGTACTACAATTAGCAATAATTTGTACTAACAGATTTACAAAAGAGTTTTATAAGAATTAAGAATACTAGTGTTGCTAGTTTAAGATAAATAAAGTATTGAAATTGAATGAAAATTTATATTGAAATTAAATGTAAACATTGCCAAGTTTTAGAAGAGGGTTTATTTAACTTAACTATCTATGTATACTAAAAAGAACTCTAATTTATAATTATTTTTAGTGGCAGTAATCACTGTTCTAGGAATAAAAAGTACTTACCGATAAGACTAAATTGTTGCTGTTTTAGCAAGAATTTTTATTTTTTTTATACGTACAGGTGGGCCGACATTTGTTCGAACAGTGTCACTAATTAATCTGAAACTGTTAAGATTCAACGCAATGTGATATAAGTTATTGCTATACGCAGAATCCGAACAGTTTCAGATGAATCAGACACGCTATTCGAACGAAGTCAGTTCTTACATAATGGCGATGGCGTTTACCAATATTATCCGCTCTATGTAGGATTTTAATACCTGTCTCCAACGATATCTTGTGGACACGGCTGAGGATATCTCGAGAATATTCGGAAATATCCAGACGATATCCTCAGATATATTGTGTACACTATACCGGTCGTTTTCAGTCATAGGATATTTAAAGCGATGAGGAGGTGAAGGGAGCTACATCCCCACCAATATTGTAGAGTCCACCGTTCATAGACTCATACGCGCCCCCACTTCTTAGCGAATTTTCATACCCCTTATCTCTTCCCGGCTTTATTTATCCTATTTCTCAAAACGACCGGTATACCTATTATGCCAATGGTTTCAAACAAAGATTGCATATTTCCCGCAATCATACGTGGATTTGTATAGTGTGTTGATGGATATAGTGCATCGGTTTTAATACTTAAACACATATGATAGTGTACTTGTATAACAAAATCATAAATCAAAGCGTCGTAGTTCATATATTATAAAAAAAATGTTACTTTAAAGACATTATAAAAAACGCACTAAAACTTTGTCAATATTAAAGGATAATTATATAATAAGACACTGCCCGGTCTTTACGATTTCTGCAATAGGTAATATTAGCGTTATACGCATTTTTAGATACATACGAAATTGTAAAGGTTTTTTTTTGTAATCAATGGTGGATTTTAATGGTATCTATATTTTATAGGTACATAATAAACACAAAAACATTATAAAAAATCTATTTATGCATTAACCTATGTTTAACCACAATAAGCATTCAGCAAGCAAGTATCTTAAGGTATAACATACTCTACATCGTTGACGGCACTCATTAGAACTGGTGATAGGTAGGTACCTATATATTTTAACTCTAAATTGTCGCAACTCTATTCATAATTTACAAGTTTCAGATTCTTCAGTATCCTGTATTTTGACTATAATGTTACTATGACGTTCGGACTTTCTAAATATACCTAATTTAAGGTTTTTGCAAAGAATACATTTACGAAAAATCAATAATAAATAAGATTCCTCGTTTACCGTGTCTATTCTAAAATACAAAAATTGTTTATGTTTAAATAACTTTTTAATTCAATTTTTTTAACACTCTAACCCCCTAACATTTTAAAATAATGTAAGTACTTAATAGTAACACAATGTAGTGAAAAAATATGGGTACATACCGCTAACTAAGTTAACTGTCGTACTTCCTTCTCCTGCCCCGGGGATCAACTCTTTCAATAAAGTTGGTTCTTTTTTTAATAATTAACGATTCATTGTCTATCACATTTACTACAAAACACAAGATGTTGTGAGTACTTAACCTAAAATTTGGTATGATGTGACGAAAATTACTTTTTTGAGAATAATTATAAAGTACCAATGTACGTCTTGCATTTATTTACATTTTCCTTACCTTCAAATACGCTTACTAACTGCTGGAAGTTTCAACTTACATTAGTAGTAACTGTTCCATACTATCCATTTTTTGCACGGTACACTACTAAGTATAATGTCGAATTTTATACAAAATCAAACGAAATAGGTAGGTAGTACGTGGTGTTTATCG
Organism: Popillia japonica; assembly: GCA_004785975.1. NCBI lineage: Eukaryota > Metazoa > Arthropoda > Insecta > Coleoptera > Scarabaeidae > Popillia > Popillia japonica. The sequence continues at coordinate 28,595 of SMLS01074703.1, read as the reverse complement.
ATGTTTTACCGCCAATATCAACCTTTTCAGAAATACAAAGACCGCGTCATACTGCATCTCATTCTTTTTACGTACGAGCGCCTTAAACCTTCTCTCTCTCCTTTCATTAGTGTTCCAACGTGCATAAATTGAAACTACCTTTATTTAAAAACCAATATAAATACTTTTAAAAACCAATGAACTAGTTTTGCTAGATGTTGTAAATTATTTTTATTTAAAAATTTCATCAAATGTAGCAAACATTTTGTTTTAATCTTAAAACATTTTGTTTTAAGATTTTAGGAAAAAATTGTTGTTGGCCATTAAACACAGTGTTCGTAATTTTAATACAATTTATGCTATTCGTAAGTATAAACTTCTAAATAAAATGTTTTGCTGTAACATTTTTCGCAGTGTGTATATCCATATATACAAACCTTGCAATAACGGCCGCCTTTACAAAGCGGCCACGGCCAGACGATCCCAATATTTTATGGCATAAAAGCAATAAAATTTACCTCCCAATAACGGTCGTCGTCTGTATCGAAAATTTTAAAACTCACGTATTTGTCGTTCAGTCTAAAGAAGGTGACAGAATTTTGTAAGGGTTTATTGTTAGTTACAATGAAACACGATAGAATTAATTTACAACAGCAGCTGATTGTAGCGGTTTCCGAAAACGGCTGTTTATTCGATCAGCTTAAGTTTTTTATCGTTGTATTAGTGAAATGTTTGAATATGTCGCTAAAAGAAACGTCATTGAAAGACAAAATTGATATTATAGAGGAGAGTGACAAATATAATTTAAGTTTGCGGAAGTTAGCCGAAAAATTCGGATTTGAAAAACCTCAAATTAACGATATCGTAAAAAACAAAAGTGATATTAAAAGGATGTATGAAGAAGCTATTAATTTGAATCAGAAACGGAAATTCCCTAAAACGGCTGGAGTAGCAGTGGATCAAGTTGTGTATAAGTGGTTCTGCATGGCTAGAAATAAAAACATTCCCATATCTGCACTGAGAAAAATGTGACAGCAAAACATTTTATTTAGAAATTTATAGTTATGAATAGTATAAATTGTATTAAAATTACGAACACTGTGTTTAATGGCCAACAACAATTTTGTTCCTAAAATCTTAAAACAAAATGTTTTAAGATTAAAACAAAAGGTTTGCTACATTTGATGAAATTTTTAAATAAAAATAATTTACAACATCTAGCAAAACTAGTTCATTGGTTTTTAAAAGTATTTATATTGGTTTTTAAATAAAGTAGTTTCAATTTATGCACTTTGGAACACTAATGAAATGAGAGAGAGAAGGTTTAAGGCGTTCGTACGTAAAAAGAATGAGATGCAGTATGACGCGGTCTTTGTATTTGTGAAAAGGTTGATATTGGTGGTAAAACATCGATAAACACCACGTACTACCTACCCACATATTTCGTTTGATTTTGTATAAAATTATTGCTAATTGTAGTACAAGCAATTTACTTAAAGTTACTATAAAATATAGTAAATTGAAGTATAATAGGTACTTAATTTCCAGGAATAAATTTATTGTTAAATTTAGTATGCTATGTTGCTGTCCTATATATAGCAATAAATTATACTAAAATGCAGTATATTTATACTTATAAATACTATAAATTTTTCTCCGTGTGGGATATCATTGATTAAACAAAAGGCGCTAGAGACATCAAGAAATTTAAACATTGAGAATTTTGCTGCTTCAAATGGTTAGTTGGAATGTTTCTGTCGAAAGCACAATATCATTTTTAAATCAATTTGTGGTGAGTCCACTGATGTAAATTTGGAAGATGTAGAAGCACGGAAATCTAAATTACCATTAATTTTGAAGTATTATTCCCCAAAGGATATACATATTTAATGTTGACGAAATAGGTCTGTATTACCGCGCCATGCCAAATAAAACTTTTGCATTAAAATACGATAAATGCAATGGCAACGGTTAACTATTTTATTCTGCGTAAATATGGAAGGCGACAAAGAAAACACTTTAGTTATTAGAAAAAGTACAAATCCTCGGTGTTTTACGGGAAATCATATCGACAAATTACCTTTAGAGTGGGTACATAACAAAAAAGCTTGGATGACATCAGATCTTATGACAAAATGTATACACATTTAGTTCACTTATATATAAGTGTCTCTATACTCTCTATTTTAAGTTTAAATAAAATCATTTGAAATAATGTCCAAATGAATTTTATTTCTAAAAGAAAAATAATAGCTACCATGTGAAAATATTTGCTTAGAATTTGGCGTGAGTAATATCCATCCCCTCTCTTTTGCGGCCACCTTTGAATAACGGCCAACAATTTTGATGGCCGCTAGTCACAGGTTTTACTGTATTTCAGAAACTAAAAAGAATTTAAAACATTTCAAAAGCACCTCTACTTTCAATTCAAGGGGGAAACAGTTTGATATGAACTACATTTTTTAAGGATTTTAACTGCTCCTCCACGATTCACTTTCACAAATTTGACCCATACCTCATAGCTCTAATGAAAGCTTACATTATTACGATTACGGCGAAGTAAAGCTTGCTCACTTTTTGTTTAATTTATCGTCGAAAAATGAGTACTGTTACTTTAGTGAGTGAGTAAATCTTTAACGTGATCATAACCTAGTACCTTTAAAAAATAACGAATAAATAACATTAATCGCAATAACTGCCCAAAATGACCACCGTTGTTCTTCATGCAGTTCTCTCTCTGTTCAAATTCAAGCCTTACTTTTTCAAAAGTTTCCCTTGGAATATTTCTACACGGGTGAATACATAATTCGTTGACGTAAATCATTTAAAATTGGTGGGGTCTTATCTTATACTTTAAATGATCCTAGAGGAAAAAGTCAGGGTTGGTCAGGTCTGGTGATCGCGGAAGTCACTCAATCGTTCCACGTCTACCAATCTAGTGATTGCATGTATGTACATATTTGGTTAAGCCAGTTACAAACATTTACATTCCGCATCAAATTAATGCACTTTCTATGTCATTAGAGGATCGATCATGTTCTCCAACATATTCAAATAAGCATTATCAGTTAATGTTCCTCTAAAGAAAATTGACTCAACAATTGAATAATCTAATATTCCTGTCCAAATATTAATTGTTTGATGCTTCTGGGTATGTTCTTCTCATTGTCTAACATTATATTTGTTCACATTTCCGTTAAAAAAATGAATTTATCACTAAAACAAATGTTTTTACCAAAATTGGAGTTGCAATTATAATTTGGATCATAACTGGGCAAAATTCTAATAGGCAATCGCAATCACCCTCACTAAGCTTACAACTTCCATCCTCTCAGCAATAGAGTACACCATTTTTACGTAATCCATGTGAAGTTGAATGACAGCAACGAATGTGACAGCTGTCAAAACTAACATCAACGGCTTCTTTTATTTTGTTTCTACGCTTTCTATACCCAACTGGACGTAGGATTCTACAGTATGAAAATTATCATTTTTCGATGATAAATTAAATAAAAGGTGAACAAGCGATACATCACCGTAAAATGATTGACACATCTAGTTACCGACATCTTCTGCTATTCTTCACTCACTTCTTAGCCAGAAGGATTTTATTTATAGTGTGATTGAATCGTTAAGTTACCGTAACTATGTATTTGACTTACCTGACCCTTTCACTCTCAAACAAGCCAGTAACAAAATCGGCAAAACGTCGAGTTTGTAGTTTCCTTTTTGTTTACTTAGTTGTTGTTATGCTTTGTTTGATTTGACTTTCTATATTGTATAAAGTATTATATATAATACTTTGCATAAGTAGTCATAATAAAGATTCACAAGGTGGTAGCCTTCAATATCGTCTTCGGAATAATTATTTTTCAGACAATAAGGAAGGAATCTTTTCATTTATACTTTGATACACAAAATATGTTGACTTTTTTGTGGATTATTTTAGAGAATAAAATTGTTTCGTTCGTTTCAATGGAATTAGAGTATTTGCCGTATTAAAATCTAAAGCAACCACAATAGTCGCCACAGATGCTTCACAATCTCCAATTATTTATGTACACAGTTGTTGAAAAGTACGGGAACATGAAATATAATTATATCATGTTCATTCTTCTTCCCTTTTCACGTTCATTTTGTTTGCTTGTTTCAAGATTTCTTTTTCTTTTCTTATTCTTTTTCAAATATCTTGCATTTTGCATTATTGTCGTAAATCTTTGCTTCTGATTTAATCAAGTAATATCTTTCAATGAATGCTTCTTATTATTTTCATTTCGACAGTTCACATCATTTGCTGTGCGTTGGAACTATTTGGTCCTGTTTCACCAGCGTATGTCATTATGAAACTTTCCATTTTTAGTAGGACTACTTCTTTCTCCATATATTGTTTTCTAGATGGCCCGAACATATTACATTTTACTAAAGCTATATATAGTGCAGATATAACTTCAGAGAGAACTATGCCAGAAGTGTGCATAAATCAATAACACACAAAGCCAACTTGTACACTTTTCCTTTTCTAGAAGATGGCTAACCATTTATACCAGCGCAAGCTGATAACTAGAAAAAAGGAGTAGATTAGCAATTGAATATCACTGAGTAATATATCTAAAAACAATAATATTAAGCTAAAATTGTTGCGTAGGTTAATACTACTTATGATGGTATCGATGCTGTTGTACAGTTTTTAAATCATCAACCCAGATACTCATTGGCAACCGCTATATCAGAGGCAGAATAACTGGTGACGCATAAAAAACCTGCGCAGGCCATGGCACATCCAGAGCTTTGCATACGACATGATGTTGACATGTTTTGTCAAATTATAAATGGCATGTTGCTTTTTAATATATAGTTTTTCTATGATAAATCTTTTGCGCGTGGCATATAATAATAATAATAATTGGCTGAAAAAGTTTGACAAGAAAACAGAGGTACTCTGATAGCGGCAGTAGAAGAACTGTCGAAACGTCGGATTATAAAAATCCTACAAACGATGGAAATAGCCCAGCCAACAACTTCAGATATAATCATCCATCGTATCTGGTATCGTGTGGCCAATATCAGAGGCAGAATAACTGGTGCCGCATAAAAAACCTGCACAGGCGATGGGGCATCCAGATCCGCGCATATTATATGATGTTGTCAAATTATATATGTCATGCTATTTTTTATATATGCATAGTTTTTCTACGATAAATCTTTGCGAGTGGCAAATAACAACAATTAGCTGAAATCAGAGCTACTCTGATGACGGCAGTAGAAGAACTGCTGAAACATCCGATTATAAAAATCCTACAAATGAAATGATGGAAATGATTTTTAACCACCTTTGTAGTGTGTTTGGAGTCGCTATCTTATTGGTAGATAAACACTTCCACATTTATCATGCATCCAGTTGTACTGCATCATTTCCAGGATTTCCAAATAAACATATTTTGACATTTTTTATTTATTTTAATTAACTTGGCTACCTTTTCGTCTCGAAAGAAATCCCATACCACCCTCCTCTATGTCCATTTTTTTTTAAATACTATACTATATTTATCCATCATTCCTCGTCAGGCCAAAGAAACATACAACATTTACTCCGAAATAATTCAAACTGGGATTCGTTTGTCCATAATACATTTTTCCAATTTTCTACATTCCAGTTTACGTAATGTTTTGCTTTTCTTACTGCTATGCGACTTCATACGAGTGGTTTCTATTGATCCACGTTAGACAGTTATGACACTGCTATAATTAAAGAACTGTTAATTATATTATTGCAAAAATGTTAAAGGTAATTTAGTTTGATATTGTACGAGTGAAGCTTTTAATTTGAGTGAAGTTATCGATAACCATACGACGTGTTTGGAGATAATGTGAGTGATGCAGACATGATGGATAAATTTGAAAATATTATTTATTAAGAGGATATATAGAAAAGAGTACTCTGTTAGCTGCGATTCCAGTTTAGGTTTCAATACAAACCGATTGGTTTTTATTCTTTTAAATCCACTGGCAGTGTATAAGTATAGGATTGCAACTCCTATAATTACTAACTATGTAGTTTTAAAGTATCCACTTTAAACCATAAAACCTTCAATAGCGAAGGTGAGACACTTTACATTATAATCACAATTACGTTTCTTTGTAACGGATGTTTCCATCTGAGCTAAAGTATAGCAAGTTTACTAAATGCACCCACATACATACACCTCTAAGGGGAGAGAAAGATGAAAATGCAAAATTCTTGTGTAATTGTTTACCGTCGGACCCGTCTGGGTGTTATTACTCGGCAGATTCGGACAAAGCGAAGGTGCGGTCGCCACCTGAGCCTTCCTCTTCTTCTCCTTATACCTGCTTTTTACCGCCGCCACCGTTGCTACGGCCCCAGTCCCGTGCTAATTAATGACCAACACATTCTGAGTTAATTACTCCATCCGAGAGACTCGCCCAATTAACGGACCGATTCAAAAAACCCGCTTTTAATTATCGAACATTTTATTATTCCTGTCGTTCCCGAGGAACCCATGGTCCCCGCCGCATAGTCCGTCCTGACTGCGTATGTAACACGAGATTTTATTGTAAACAGAATGTTAACGAAAAAACATTAATTAGAATTTAAAACGACTTGGGTGTTTTTTTGTTTGTTTTTTTCCTTTTTCCGCTGATCTCCACACACCTATTTTCGGTCAGTTGATATGTGAGTAGCTGGATAAATAAGACGACTGCAATGTATAGGACGTTGAAAGCTACACAACGTTTATACTACAATTGTATACAGGGTCATTTTTAAAGATAGAACCACCGTTCTACTTTTAAATATTCATAAATACTTATCAGCTTGAGAAATAATTATTGCTATTTGTTATTAAGTTTTAACAAATGATTTCCTCCTTGCATAAGGAACTAGAATATAACCAATACACTAGTTTGGAGCTATATGACTTACAAATAAATTAGAATGTTGCAGTTTTTCTTTGTTTCCACTGTCTGATGTTTTGTTTGCTTTCTTCGGTTTAAACAGGTATGATAGAAGAACAAATATCGTCAACTTCGTTACTAAGTTAGTATGTAGCGTTTGATATTTAGAAAATTTATGATCAAATTCATTATTCTTTAGTACCTATATAAAAAACGACTATACAACAAGTATTATTGTTAGTAATATTTATGCTTGGCTGTCTTAGGTTTCTCGTAGGTAGATATTATTAACGGTTCTTTCAATTATTAAGCTTTAGGATTTCATTGAGTAATAATTACAAGTTTACGTTTTTATGTTGTGTATATCGACGCTAGTGTGTGAAATTAGAGACTGTAAACTAACGGCAATATAATTCAAAATCCATCTTCTCAATTAATGATGCAAAGTAGGATTCGAACACAAACACACCTTATGATCTCCGGTTGTTTATATATCAAACGCCCATGGAAACAGTATAAATAAGGACATCGGTGATTCATAAATCTTAGGTCTATTCTTATGGTATTCTCTTTCTTAATTAAAAGTGACTCGTAAAATTATTTCCTTTTTTCGTTTTAATGATTCGACCACCGCGGTGTTGAAAACTTCGACAATAGAGGTTAACTGCGAATGTTAGAATCAAGTTTGCGCTGGATTTTTATAATTATCTATGGAGGTTTGTAATAGACCCGATTGCTAGTGCTGTAATTACATATTTCAGTTTTGTAATTAAATATTGTCTATTCCATCTAAGTGAATACAACTTTGGATGGACACTTACGAAGAATTAATACTTTAACGACACGAAATCTATAACTAGAAAGGGCGTAGCCGGATAAGCATGGGTTGCCGGCCCCCGGCGATTTTTGGATGAAAATTAGGGCATATGTTTGACACCCCAAAAGTCGCAAACAGCCAAGTTTACAGCTTAAAATATTGAACGGTCTTCGAGTAAAAAAATAAAAACCAAAATTTTTTGGAACATTTTTATTACACGATTGGGCTGTCCGATTGGAATGTACAAAAAACGCAGTTTTTTGGACGCTATCAGAAAAAAAATCTGTTTCCGTTGATCACGTGATCAATTTGTTTTTTTTTAGTTTTTGTATTTGAATCTTTTTTTGGCAAAGTAACCGTTTTGGTACAATCACCAAAATTTTTGTAAATCTTCTCACACCATTTCCCTACTACCTCATTTTTTTTCTAAGCGATCCAAGTGGTACGCCATAATCAAAAAAAAGGCGCGACAACATTTAGCAATATGTATTTTTTCTTCTTCTTTCTTTAAGGACATATCCATTTTTCTGATATTTTTTGCCACTTTTAAGTCCATTCAAACACTACATATTCGATCAAAACTCCATTTATTCCAGAAACTGGAAACTTGGTTAATTTGTTATTGGTTGTTGATGTTTGTTAAATATTTTTGATAAATATTATTATCGGTCTAATAATGGGCTATTGCTTGCATATGGTTTAGAGATAATACTCTTCCTTCTTACCTAAACGTCATTACACACAAAAATATCTGGGATAAATTCTTATCCTGTCAGTTGGTGTTAAAATATAGATAAGTATTTACCCGAAAAAGTGGTAGTTCTACTCAAATTGAATGTATTTGTTTTCTTTTCCCGATTAAATTACATCTAAAACCTGGAGTTAAACAAAAAGTGATAGAATTGTTGTCTAATAAAGATAAGTTAAACACCGATTTAACACCACAAAGACAATAAGTTATCCATTACTGCATAATTCATAGATCAGGAGATAGAATACATCCAAATGTAAAACATTTTATCTGCTTTGGAGAAACCCAACGCAGAAGTATATCCGAAAAAATCAAAATGTTATCCTAAAGGAGTTAGATTTGGTTAGATTGCACTTGTTTCATTCCCGCGTAAGCATTTTGTTAGAGGAAGGGTAGCATTCCTGTTCTAACACGAATAACGATTATTATGTATACGTACTTCGGTTAACGAAAATGGATGCTGCATTTTATTTACGCATCAAATATAGAAATCAAAAGAAGTGGGTGAAAATAAATAGTGATTTACTCACAAAAGAGATCATATTTAGAGAAAATTTCAGATAGGATTCAAACTAAACACTGCTTTTACACGGTAATATTTTCAGAATAGTGAGCAATGCTAAAGATTTCTAACACCATAAATAAGATTCGTATTCATAAAAATATGAATAAACCAGACACATTCATATCACAGGCTGTAGCGGGATACAGATGAATATTTTTTATCAACATATATTCCGCTCTTTTTAGGATATTCTGTATTTGTGACGGTTTTTATAGAAAGTGGTATAATACTTGGCAGAACAGTGTCGGAGGCCTCGGTGCAAAAGTCTAAATGCATTCCTGTACTGCGATTCCCAAAAGCTGATTTCGGATATCACGTCGCGGTTCCACCTACCTAGTCTCTGGTGGCTGGTACTGACGTCAGTAGGACGGCGCGATGGATAAACTCTAACTCTTCTCGGGATAACAGTTATCACCTCAGAAGTAAAGAATTTGTTTTTTTTTTGAGATAAAACTAATAGTTCTAAGAATAACTGTAACTCCTTTCGGAGTAACAGTTACTACATCGAAAGATTAGTAGTTTTTCTTTTCAAGGTAATATTAACACTTCTCAGGACAACCCCAACCCTTTTCTGGGTAACAGCCACTACCTCGGAAGTTAAGTATTTCTCGTTTTAGAGATTATACTAACACTTTTGAGTGTAACTGTAACTCTTTTGGGAGTAACAGTAACTACCTCATCATTTAAACATTTCTTCTTTTCGAGATAATACCAACACTTTTAAAGATAACTCTAACACTTTTCGGGATTACAGTTACTATATCGAGGATAAGTATTTTTCCTTTTCGAGATGAGACTAACACTTTACAAGATATAAGCAACTACCGCAGGGACAATGTTGTTATCACTTCTGAATATAGTACTAACACTTTTTATTCTAACTCCATTAATTTTAACACCAGAAGCGGATGGATGCGAGGGAACACCGCAAAAGTGTTGAAAAGGTGTTAGAATTAACTCCAGATTTTTATGTGTGTAGGGTAAATCGGCGCTGACGCATTCAAACTTACAGATTAACTGCTATTTGTCCTATTAATTATTTGTAATGCTTTCCAAATGATCCCATTTGCTATGCATTGAACTACAAATATATTAATAAGCTAATGTATTGAAACAGTTAATTGTGTGTACGGAATTTTGATAAAAAAGCACACAAATCAGTAGCATGTGGTATTTCAGTAAACGAGTAACGAGTTGTATAATGAAGACGTGTATTTAGTGAATTTATTCTTACATGCAGTCAGCGAGTACAAGTAATTCGAAATGTCCTATTTCTGATAAGTTTGTAAAGAAGGTTCCAGGGACATCAAAGCAAGTAATACTACTAATAGGGGATACAGACAAGCATTTTGACCTTTTTTGACAAAAGAGTATCTTTCGCTAATGTTATAGGTGGAAACTGTAATGTCACAAGCCTAAAAAGAAGAAAAACTGAGGCTAATGTTGAAGAGAACAACGATAATATAACAGCGTTAGCTTAAAATCCTGTCAGGTTGATCAGAGTTCATCTGAGTCCACTATGAGTACAGATAATCCAGCAGTACAAATTAGAGTACACCCTCCACAAGACGATACAACAGATTCTGACTTCATACAAGTCCAAATTCAGAGAACAGTGGTCACACATAAATAATATTGTTGTGTTTGTTTTGTTTAGTTCCTTAAGAAGTGAGATTGCAGTCTTACAGTAAGAGATGTAATCATATACCCATCGGAAATCGTTTTTGCCCAAATCATCTGATTAATAAGCGCTTTTATTTGGATGATAAATCAGCTTAAATCAGCTAAAATAGTATTAATAATATCGAATTTTAAATGAGCTAATCCGTATTTATTTGTATCGGTCTTACATGGAAGAATATTACTCAGCTCACAAACTTGTTGACATCAATTGCACTCAAGTCGTACTGCCTTACAAGCTGTTATCCTGTTTTTATGCAAGCTTCGAACAGAAAACTCCAATAAACTACATAATATCGTTCCTTCAGCTAAAGCGAGAACTTTTTCCGACCTCTCAGCATCAGTTATTTAGGCTTTTGAGACAGATGAGCATTCTGCTCGTTTTCGTATTGCAGTGCCAAATAGAAAACCATATTCCGGCTCTTGCAAAGTAACTGCATAATACTACTTACAAGATCGTGTTAATTTGTCATGGAATATATGCAGGTCACCAAAAACGATTTTCAAAGAAAATCATTTTATCGGTATGTAAACCATTTACCATATGCACCACTGATGGTTACATAGTTGATATGCTAGGACCATATGTTGCGAATCTAAAGGACGCAACTATCATGAAAGAAGATGTGCGTGGTAGTTAAACCAAAAATTCCAGCTTCTCGACAGAAAATTAGATAATAGAATGCTACCAACGGCTTAAAGTTATGTTGATATCTATACAAATAACTTTTCGTGCAACAATTTGTGGTTTTATCTATAAATAAATAAAAATTGTATTGTAAGAATTCCTTTGCCAAAAGTTGTCGCGGCACTTATAGCTGAATGTTCTTTTTTGACTATAGCGTACCCTTTCGATCGTCTAGAAAGAATTGTGGTAGTAGGGGAATGAGAAGATTTATAAAAATTTTGGTGATTGTACCAAAACGGCTACTTTGTCAAAAAAATATTCAAATATAAAAACTAAAAAAAAAAGAAGAAATTGATGAGGTGATCAACGGAAACCGACATATTTTTTCTCTGATAGCGTTCAAAAAACTGATATTTTCCTTTTTTGTTCATTGCGATCGGACAACCTAGTCGTGTAATAAAAATGTTCAAAGAAATGTTTTTTTTAATTTTTTTACTCGAAGACCGTTCAATATTTAGAGCTGGAAATTTGACTGTAAGCTACTTTTAGGGTGCCAAACATATGCCTCAATTTTCATCCGCTGGGGGCCGGCAACCCATACTTACTAGGCCACGGCCATTGCCCCATGCTCAGTGCTTGGCTATCTAGTAAGGCAAGAAATACAACTTAAAAAGCCGCTGCAACTATGACATGAAATAGTAAATGGTATTTTGAAATCTTGATACTTGTTTCAACCCTTGAGTAATTTAAAAATTAAAAATCCCCGTTTGCATAAACAGAAATGAGTTTTATTATTTTCTCCTTAAACAAGCAGCAACCTCTAGTCAATACTATAAACCCAAGCTTTCTGCTAGTATAGCTGGTATGTTTTGTGTAATCTATTTCTTCAATTCATCGATGGTATTAGGTGTTGTAAAAACATTCTCTCTTTTAGGTATAGGTACTCATAAGAAAGAATCCGTTGGATTAATACAGTGTGGGGCAGAGGGACTTGCTTATTTGGAAATTCAATAAAAGGATACGTAATGCAGATGTCGACTTAATTCTTTGAACAATATCAACTACAACATGCAAAGTTTGTTTTCACGCAGGTTTAAGCACGACTTCAGGCAGATGGCGTCCGTTTTTGTCAATACACTGCCTTAATCTAATTCTAAAGTTTCTTTGAACTCTTTCCAGTATATCGACAGGTATGCTGACTATAGCTTGACGAATGTTGTGCTCAAGGCGACCCGGGGTCCTAAAACCATCGTTGTAGACAATTGATTTTAGGTAGCCGCAGAGAAAATAGTCGCAGGAGCTAAATCAGGCAACGGTGCTGTCCAGTGCATATGTCCTCGCAAGGAGATGAGGCGTTTTGAGAAATATTGCCGCAAAACAGTCATTAACACACGAGATGTATGTGCTGTGGCACCATCTTGCTGGAACGACAAATCTCCTACATTCATCTCATTGAGTCTTGGCAGGAAGAACTTCTCAATTATGTGGATATGACGGTCAGAAGTCACTGAAACAGCGCTTTCTTTTTCGAGCGAAATTATGTGGATTAAGTTCCTGCACTACAGCCAATTTGTAGGGATATAATCTCAATTCTTCGTGGAGTATTCGCCTTAGAGAAGGAGGAGAAAACTCAACAGCAGCAGTATGTCGTCGAGCAGAGCGTCTAGGGGATCGCAAACCAAACTGCATCATCATGTCGGTTTGTTGCGGTATCCTTACTATTCGTGGAAGTCCAGGTTTCTTTCTTCTCACAGCACCAGTTTCCGTGAAGTTGTTTACCCATGAAACAATCGACTGCCGATGAGGGATAGGGCCGTGGGGCGCAATATTAAAATGGGTACGGAATGCACGCTGCGTAGCAATGATTGAGCGATCGTTACTAACACCTCGACAGCGGACGCGTTTTGCACGTTCGTTCATTCCATGATGATAACTGAATGAAGCAGGATTAAGCTTTATGACATCCTGTTTCTACTGTGTCTACCCCCACCCTCTTCGGCGCAACCGTTGTTCCAGGGCGCCAAATTCAAATAAGCAAGTTGTTCTACGCCACCCTATATTCGGTGATCTTGGAGGCCAAGTTTTAAGAAATTATCGAGTGAAAAAAAAAATTGTTCCTTAAAAACTGTTTTACTAGATTGAAGATATGGAAAGCTGCACAATCCTGCATAAATATGATGTCTTCAATATCGTGTTCTTGTAATAACAGTATTGCATAATTAGGCGTATTCAAATAACTCTGGCCAGTAATCTTAACTGCCGGGCTCCTTCTTCCATTCCCAATCTGTTCCAAGAAGTACGGACTTAGGAGGAAACGTGATATAAAGCCGCACCAGACGGACACCTTTAAATTGTGAAGTTCTTATTTAATATTCACTTGTAGGTTATTTAGTTAGAGAACCAGTTGCATCAAACTTTGCTACGAGTTTTGCAAAAGCACTTAAACAGCATGGGCTAGCTCTTAAATCATTTAATGTACAAAATCGTGTTAAGCCTTTCATAAAACTGCGTCCTCAAGTCCAATACGAGTTTGCAATGACAAAACTATTCCTTTCTATAGTTAAATCCTCTTCTAACACGAAAAAACGGTGTAATATGACACATACAACGTTATAACACACACTTGTTTGTAAATTAGTTTGTTGTATGACATCCAAAAGTTGAAAAATAAATCCCATCCAATCTATGTGGCTGGGTACTATTATTATTTTATAATATTATAAATATTAACGAACATATTAATTATTTATATTACCACTTACTTTTGAAAAACCCTATATATCAATCAATCGGTCAATTGACGCATTATTGAATCAAATGAAATACATACATGTACCAGAATTCAATCACTTTTGTAGCTTTCAATTGTTCAAATTGAAAATGCTTCCCCTAATTTTATACGAATAACATCTGAATTGCAAGTTTTCATTTTTGAGATATATATATAACAATCGATATACAGGGGTGTACCACATAAAGCTCCCAAGTCAAATATCTCGGAAACTAATAAAGATATTTAAATTTTTCGAAGAAGTAATTGCTAAAGAATGTACAAAAAAATAAGTGACTGCAGATTGCTATCATAATTGTGTTTCACTAACTGAAAATAAAGATGGCGGTGAGATCAAAAGAACTCTGGAGAAGAACTTTTTTGGATACAATTGCCAGCTATTTTTTTTCTTATTTGTTACTTTTTCTAACCCATTTTGATTTAGAGCGTACGAGATCTTCAGAGTTATGTAGAAAAATTATTATATCTATCCATAAAACCTAGTGATGTAATTTATCAAATAATTTACTATGTCGGTATTTTTTTTACTTGTTCCGTTAATTACACAATTTATAATTATCCGCAATCGCTGTTTTCATATTTTCTTCATACTTAATAACATCTTACATAATTAATATTTACTTACTAATTATATTATCGGTTATTGTAGAAAATTTGGCATACTTAAATGCTACGTCATTCTAGTATTACCAACTATAAAGAAAAAAACATCAATAGCGGTAATTACCGTAGCAATTAGCTCTTTGAAACATAATTACTCTTCCTGTAATTATTTAATAAAGCCTGCAAATTAAATCTTAAATTTCCTTTCAAAGAACTTGTTGGCTGTGTGGAAAAAATCTCCTAAATAAATCTTGATATTTAATAATGGAGTTCACAATAATTATTAACTACTAAACGTAACACATATATTCAAGGTTAAATAAGCATCCATGAGAAATATATTATATTCCTAAATGATTAGGTGCTGACACTTTCCCGTTCTTGCAAAATTCAATGTTTTTCATTATAAGACTATTACAGCAACTGCTTAATATGGTTAAAATACTAAAAGTTTTCCTGCAGCAGATGGTTATTTTCTTTGCATATGCATTAAAGAAAAAGTAACGAAAGAACTTGGAAACAATGCGCTAAAAACTGGCATCTGGAGCAATATATCAAATCAATTAATAGTAGCGTTATTTATTATTGCCGATCCGATATTAAAAACGAATCTACCGAACTATGCGCAATTTGTGCTGCATAAGGACGACACGAATGTCGGCAAGAAATCCAGTTTCAGTTTTTCATATACGGAATTCGATGTGTTTGCGCATTATGTGTATAGCACCGGACATAGACTCGCATTAATACGTATACGTTATTATCGTTATTATTAGCGTTGCTCTTTGTTTAAAAGAAAATATTACAAAGCATAAAAAAGAAGAACAATTCGATATTAGTTGTTTCATGCGATCGCAAAAGAACTGGTACAAGTTTAGGAGGACATTTACCATTTGAGTAAAATTGCAGGAATAAAATAGGAGCGAGTAATAAAAATCAATTTTGGTTGTCAATTGGAATCCTGTCAATTTTCTTGTCATAGAAGCTTGAGCAGATTAGAATTTATTCCTTAAACATTTTTAATTGTTTTTTTCATTTTCTAATTATTCGGACTAATAAATCAATGAAACAAAAATTAGTATATATGTATGTATTTTTCTGACCTTTAAGTGTTATCTATTTTCTAGATATTTTTTCCACTTTTAGGTCAAATTAGACTCTACTGGATTAGAATTTATTCGAGAACCTGTGTACAATTAATTTGGTTTTCGTTAAAATACTACATCAAGTCAAAGAATTATAACAAACAATTAGAATTATGTTTACAATTTCACGAACCAAGTAAAATATTTTTGAGTTATAACATAACACATTCCACAAAGAGGGTACTAACTGCTACTAAAAAAACACACCAAAGCTGCTATTTCCTACCGACCGGATCCAGCTTAGCGTTTGATAGTTTGCTTCACCCTAATGTATCATTAGGGTTGTTCATACAGTAGTTAGCATCCTCGTTCAAGTCAAGTTTATTGTTCGGAATGAGTAAGAAACAAGGATATATACAAACTTACGTCACAAAGCTTTAAATTTAAGGGACAACCACAATTTAAACATTGAGGTAAAGAAGTTGACCCGCTAGTTAGTTTGAAAAGTACCATGATTAGCCTTTGTTCTAGGCAAGCTCATAGGTAAATGTCATGAGTTTAGAAAACGATATTTTGATACTAGATGTGGGCAGCAATAAATTTGTGGAATATTTGAAGATTTAATAAAATATTTCTTCTCGAATATATAAAAACAAAATTATATTCAGATTATTATCCCCATTGCTATCTTTTGTTAGTCGATGCAAGTGTTTAGTTTAAGGTTGCGAAATGGAATGGCAGTTGCAGAATCTACATAGATTTATTCTGAGTTAAAGTTAAATTGCACCACTTTTGCTAAACAGCCAAGATAAATGTTCTTTCGTGTAACATTACAAAAAATAATGAACAATTGCAGCTACTGACTTGAGGACGGAAAAAGTGAAAATATAAAAGGCTTTCAAGATAGTAGACCTAAAGGTGGAAAACTAGCTTTAAATTAATCTTTGAGTTAAACACAAAAAAAATGCCTATAATAGGCGCCCATGGTCTACACTCAGCGAAATTTATATAGTTCCACTTGAATTATTGAACAGAATATAATGTTGTTCTAAAAATATGCGGCAAACTATTTATTAAAGGTAAAACTTCATTGCAAAGAAAGGTTAACACAAGTGAAAATAGCAATGAAAAAATATATTACAGTTTTTACAGAGAGTATTTATAATAATGATAAGTTACAACAGCAAAATTTCTATAGGTCCACTTACAGAAAAATAGTTAAACAAAATAAAAACATTATAATTTTTGAATTTTTGATAAACTTCGTAATGCGTGTTGGATCTTTTATTCAAAACAATTTCAAAAATCCGGTTCTTCATATTGTCTATTAACTTCGTCAGTGTTGAAGCAGGAATTTCATTCTAACATCTCGTCATCGCAGATTTCAGTTCTTTAATGGTTTGGTATTTGTGATTATTGGCATATACCTCCCTAGCCAATATTAAAATCAAATATCCAGTCCTTCAACCAACATCTACTATAACTGTTTACATCTCGTCATCGCAGATTTCAGTTCTTTAATGGTTTGGTATTTGTGATTATTGGCATATACCTCCCTAGCCAATATTAAAATCAAATATCCAGTCCTTCAACCAACATCTACTATAACTGTTTCTAGAAGTTCTATATAAGACTCGGAATTCATTCGTACGGAAATAAAACATATATACACAGTTTTACTATGGGTACTTACTTATGGGTAAAAGCCGCCCAAACCATTGCACTACCACCACCAAAACTTCTACTCTTGGAAATTTCAGTGTTCTTACGCAAATCGTACCATCAGGTCCGTCCAAATTAATTATATTTTCGTCGGAAAATATGACGTTCTTCCATTCATTTTCCCAGCTCATATGATTTTGTGCAAATGTCAGCCTTGCTGGTTTGTGAGTCTTCTTTAAGGGTGGTTTTGAGACCTTTTTCTGCCATCTAAAGCGTTTACTACTGATTTGTTGTGCAGTTACATTACCAGGAGAGGCCAACCGAAATGTCGATGAGTGCTATCTTCGCATAAGTTTTTGATTAGTTCCTTTAGGACGATATTTGCCTATACATATCAAATTATTGATGAAGTGATGGGATCGCCCCAATTTCTCCTCGGTTTGAACATCTCTTTATAACAATTTATTTTCGTTTTTTCTTCATCCTCGGTTAGCAGTTTACCTCCCGGCATTGTTATGAACTAATATCTATACTTGAATATTATATATATATTTAGTAATGAATAAACTTTTTAAAGTGTTTAGAAACGTTTATGCACTGGCGGGTAATTCCTAACTTCATACAATATTTGTCTAGCACTGTGGAACTATACAAAATTTTGCTCGTATTTATACATACGTCTTTATCAGAGGTAATTCCCCTACCTATCTAAGAAGTTTGATATGTATTTACAAAATAATACTTCTGCCGTTTTATTATGTTCAAAAATAAAATTCTAGGTAATTCCCAACTATTACAGTTCCTAAATATTTATAGGGGAACTATAAAATGACATAGAACTATTGAAATTTCGCTGAGTGTATTGCTGGAATCACTGTGAACTTAAATCTTGCATGCCAAGCTTCGCTGATGAGACTCTTTGGTTAAAGTCGAAATCACGTGATCCGAGGCCAGTGCTTGATCTAGTTTCATTGTATTCTCGTTAGCAGGGCGATTCCAACAACAAACCATGAGCGACTATTGTAGACATTTTTTTTTTGTGTTTGGCAGCCCTCGACGTTAGTTTAATCTTTGAATTGCTACAAATATACTGCCTAATAGTGCTATAGCCCACAGTTTTTATGGTTGTGTAATATCCATCTATTTCCAACAACATAAAGGTTATGAGAAGTTCTTTAATTTTTTGAACCTAAAAAGAGGTCAACCAGTAGCCAGTTTATCCACCAATTTCGATCACATACTACTACATATTATTGTACGCTAAAGATTAACGAAAACATGGATGGAAGACAACTTTGTAAATGTTTCACGGTAATCGAGAATTTGTAGTGCTTAGAAATTTTACTGCAATTATAGATTTGCTTAATAACTCTTCTCGGTTCTTCTAGGTATTTTACATAAGGAATGCTATAAGCGTTACTATACAGTATTTTCTTTACTGGATGTCCACTGCATCTTTACAATAGAAAACATATTTTTATCTGAGCCTATCCATAGATGAATTGTTTTGAAACATACAGTGTATAGGTAATGGAAAATCAACAAACACACCTGTCATCTTTTGTTAAGTCGATACACCTTGTAAATAATTATATTGTTGAAATCAAAGACCTGATACATTCACATCCTGTATATGGTAAAATAACATCTGTTATAATGGATTTTCCACGACCGAAACATAATTAAATCATGATAGCTATACACGTTTTCCTATAAGTTCACGGGCAGCAACAAGACGGATAAACAAATAAATATGTTACCTTAAATGTTTGTACAGGCGAACGATAATTAAACTATATTAACGCATAGATAATTGTTATGCAACATAATTACGACTACAAAAATATATTTACACGAACATGTTTACCGCAGCTGATTATTAATTAATGTTTAATTATTTTTTCTTGCAAATGCGCGCGGTTTTACGTCTTAAATGTCAAGAAGTAAACGTCGGCATGTCAGTGTATACCTAGAAGGTTATAATTATTTTAAATTGGTAAGTAATTAAACACTCTTATATGTTGAAAATGTATATGCTTATTAGGTGAGGCTGCAGGAAGAATATACGTAACGATGTGGTTCTTTCATAAGCCTATTATTTACAACGATTAAAATAACAATTCGAGATTGTTTTCAGTGAAATCACATGTTTGCACAGTGAATAACGAACATTCTGCTTTGTAACAAAACAATTTCATAAAATTCTAATCCATCGAAATTGACTTGATATGAGGTTAATTAACACAAAATAAAACATCAGATTTAGTTATATGTATCCCCAACAGTATTACATATTATGTGGAAACATAATAATAATCAGACAAAGCAAATTAATTTAAGTTCTTCCTTGACAGACTGTATATAGCAGGTTTGTTACGGCATTGTAAATCAAAGACAGAAACGCTCGCGGTAATATACAAAGTCAAGTACAATATTATTCAATATGTTCAGTAAAAAACAGTGATTCATTCATTATATAGTAATTATTCAGACGTGAACAATTAATTGTCTAACTTTGTGAAGTTTAGTTGAAGGTGTGCTAATTTAAATGGCTCGCATTTTAAAGGCTTGGTATTCATTCGTATCTTACTAACATAATAGTGCAAAGTTTGTATAGATTTGATACGTTTATCTGGGAGAACTTGGATGCAAAAAGAGGTATTTAAAAGTATTACAAACTGTATAACGGTTTGAGCTGTAATGGCTTCATATCTCAAATGCAACATTAAGAATGTATTATCAAACTGTTAGCCATTTTTGCAAATAGGTGCGATGCAACAATCATTAAAAGTTCAGCTAGAATTGTTATATGCATGTTGGATTGTAGTTAAAAACATTTTTAAACATTGCAACGTTGTCGGCGATGGAAAAACAGAGACAAAACTTTTAAAATGAGAATGTAGATATGAAGCGAGAGATATTATATATTTGTTACTGATCCATGAAATAGTCCAATATAGTATAGGCACAATATGCTCCCAGATTTTTGTTTTTTTTAAATTGGCAACGCTTAACGGCAACGGTCAGCATTCTAGGCTCACAAAAACTTTGGCAATAGTACATGTAGAAGTGGTGCTTCGTTCTCTTAAGGTAAAATCAGATGCAATACCTAAGTATCGCAATTGCAATTTTAGGTAGCAGCGCCTGGCCCTTCCCTAGATAACGAAATCGTCGACCATCACTGTAATTTGTGAGAAGCAGGTTAACTTACGAGCGTGAATAAATATGTTGCAACTTTTTTCCTTTTCATTCCATTAGCTTCCTTATAAAATCATCTTTATGAGTATGGTATGAATGGACACTACGAATTTTACAGTGTCTCATGCCAGTTAGTTCATTGTAATGAAAACAGTGTTTGGCAGCAAAGTGACGAGGTGTGACGAAAGCTTTGATGGAACCATAGAAATTTCTACATGTCGGTTCTGGTCCTGGAAGTGGTCGCTCAGCAACTGCTCTAGTTAATCCGTCACCAAGTTAATTTCCACTGATCTTAGAGTGGCTTGGTGACCATTTCAACGTGATGCTGTGATTTTTCGCCAGTTGTTGCAGCTTTCCTTGTCAATTCAGTACCGCCTCAAAATCATATTTGACAATCGGTAGAGCCTTAAGGGCATATTGACTGTCTGATAATATTTCCACCGATTCATTATCATGAGAGCAATTTAGAATGTTGACGTCTAGTAATAAAGTAGATCTTTCTATTCTATTCTTCTATCTATGTTTTATTGTTGGATCTAGCATCTCTTGAGACTGGGTAATAAGGAAAAGTTACTAGCTGTTTAAGTCAGGAGAATGCAGTGGATTAAAAAAAGGTGTACTCGGAGTTTGTCCTGATAAAAACGCAGTTTTCTTTTCTGGCAAAATACAAGCATTGTTCAATAAATTTTACCAATTTCTGTTTGCAACATATCATGTGTATTATGCTGGCTGCCTCCTTAAAACTAAAGTTATAATTCTGTTGCCCAATATACAAACTTTGGCTTTCTTCGGTTGCGATTTCTTCAGAAAATTTCACCTTCCTGACAGTTAGTTGGGCTGCAACATCTTCTGGTTGATACATGTTACAATAACGGTTAAAAAATTCAATTCAAACTTGCCAAATGATCGATACCCAAGTTGAAGTAATCTTTCAGTATTGAGGTAACTGAGCTATAAGATGTATGTACATACCTATGACTTTCGATATTATTTAGTATTTTTGCTTGTACGATCAAAATTCCGTAAACTACTGACTCGCCTGCTACACATTTCCTGCAGCATTTATGAAGCTTAGCTTTAAGGTTCAATAACAGTTTCTCTTTTTTCCGTTTAACTGGTTCTAGACATAAATCCTAGAAATAAAAATTTGTTTAAATAATGCTGTTATTAGCTTCTTTAGTTACAAGTTATCTTTAGATATTTATATACATATTTATGCTTTGTTTCCCCTCTATACATAATGTAAGAGACACAAATTTTAATTTCACCGTGTGTGGATGATATAATTGTTGCTCTTAAACAATCGTAATTAACAAGATTAAGTCCTCAAGGTATGACGTTATCACGCGGTAAAATTTCAACGACCACTTTTGTAATTTGGTGACATGTTTCCAAAGTTTTTACCGCAGGTCGTGCAGGTCCAAATACCATTTACCGTTTATGGTATTACACGCTACGATACATACAACGACAGTGCGGCAGTATTCACCACTCTTAAATAAGTCATAAAAAGCATACGCCTGCGCGCATTACGACACAAAACGTATATACTATATACACTTTAAAATGAGAACGAAGGCAAGCCGTGATAAGATTGGCTAAGTTATGTCCCTAGATTATTCGGTATATATTTAAATAGTATGGATTCTTTCGAAGGGAAACGACGTGGTTTTACCTTATGTGTTCGGGTCGAAGATTAAAGACCGAACAATAATTTAAATTTTTCGGAGATACTGTATCTGTCCGAATTGTCCGATTTAAGTCGTTTACGTATAAAATAATTAATTTAGTGTAGTTTATCAGCAATTCAAAGCGTAAGCTTAAATTGTAAATCTAAACTTAAGACAGAAAATGACCGGGAAAAAGTGGGGTATAGCGCCGACGAATTACAAATTGTATTTGTAGTTATTGGTCATAGATGGAGCTGCTGATTCGTATTTAATAGTATTTAAATTATACCATAATGCCTATACATATAGATACAATAGATGTGTATAGATTTGGATGTTTTAAGATATATGTATGTATGTAGTTATGAAGCACTTGTCAATTTGTGTCATATAACAAATTTATGGAAATAATAATAGTTAGTTTAGTTTCGATGACAATTTAAATTACTATACTGATAGCTATAGTGATTTACAGTGAAAATGATGCAGTGCTATATAATTTGGCAAGAAGCTAGAAATTTCAGGAAAACTGATTTACTTTCCTCAAATAATTAGTTTGCGTAACATTTTCAACGACTTACCAAATTGTATACCACTGCATCATTTTCACTAAGAGGCACTGTAGATAAAATTAAGTTATTTTCCGTCCGATACAAATAAACATGTTTAAAAATTTATGAGCAACGATCTGGTTCAGACAGTTTTTGACTGTTCGTTATATTTCCTGGTGTAGACCTTCAATCTTTATTTTGTATTTTCTATCTGTTTTTTTGCTAGAGTAAGTCTTAGGTAATAGTTTTTTTTCCAATTGGTTTTCGTATATTGTTGCAGAAGTTATCGGAGAACAAAATCATTCAATTATTTTTATGGCTCAGAAACAATATGTTCAACCAACTTATTAGTTCATTAATAAATACACTTTCAAATCAAATACTTAGCCGCTATGGTAGTCTTCCAGTTCATTTCAAGTATCTTATGATTATTTCTTTGTCTTAACTGGTGTTTATATTGAGCCACAATCTATACTTTTCTTGCTAGTCAAAGTTAAAACGGTTACATGGGTTTCGTCGTGGTACTCGTATGTTAATAGAACTTGACGAACACAAACAATATATCGTGTCTTGCGCTACTGCGTTCTTGTGCCAGAATAATGGCACAAACCTAGATCTGGTCAAAACAAAATGTCATCGTTGAAAAATGCATGATTCTATTTGGGAACTTTGCGCTTTTCAGGAATCTAACATTCGCAAGCTTCATTGAAGTAATCTGTATGAAAAATGGCCTTGTCAGAAGTTTTTGAATGAGCAAAAGTAAAATGTCCGGTCGCTCGTTGCGGGATAAACAGCGATAATAGGCTTAAATACTGGTTCCAGTGTTAGTGCCGCGTCAGGTTGAGATTTATTCTTTGGGCGAGTACCATTTGTTGGGAAAAAATTCACCACGCAATATTACTCACTCGAGGAAATGCAACAGACAATACAAAAACACATTTATCGCTCAAATTTTTTTTTGCAGTTTGGCAACCAACATATACATGAGGTGTCAGAAGTTTAATTTGTACACCGTAATGCTAAATAATTATATTACATAATATATATGCGGTCATCATAGAGTAAGGGTAAATTTTTAACAAATTAGGTTAATAACAAGAAATAAACGAAATCTAATTGCTTAAGGAATAGGATTTAGTATGCTCAAAACCACTTACGGCAATTACTCAATATGACCTTCATTTTGTTGTTGCAAGACTACCAACACTTCCTCCAAATTGTACACAGCATTCCGTAACATTTCGGGTTGAATGACACCAATTTGATTCATAATATTGTCTCTTAATTTTTGTAATGTTGTTGATCGTCTTCTAAACACCAAATTTTTTAAATAACTCCACCGCCAGCAATCCACTACGTTAAGATCAGCTGATCTTGCTGGCCATAAATTTGTGAAATTGTTACTTAACCCACTAACTTGAGATACGTTTGTTACTAATTCTTTAACTGGTCGGAAGATGAGGTGAGTACTCCATCCTGCATAAAAATGATGTTTCGAATTCCGTGGTGCTCGTTTAGCAGCAGTCGAATAACATAATCTCTTAATATTTGTAAGTATCGTTCACCGTTTACAATTATAGATACGGCTGCCCCATTCTGCATTTCCTTGTAAAGATACAGACCAATGATAAGCGGTGAGCTTCTTGTCGTGAAGACCTTGAACGATGTCTTACTGATTTTCTGGAGACCAGAGTCATTCGGAAATATTACGGAATGGTGTGTACAGTTTGAAGGAAATGTTGGTGCTCTTACAACAACAAAATGGAGATCACATTGAGCAATTGCCGTAACTGGTTGTGAGCATACTAAATCCCAATTAGATTTAGTTTATTTTTTATTATTAAGTTAATTTAGTAAAACAGTTATAGGTAATAATTTAAAATATATCCTTTACCTAACTTAACCTTGTACAACTGGAAGCTCAGATAAATATAGAGACATTCAAATGATTGAATTTCCGTTGGATTTGGAAAGTAGTTTTAAAATATAATAAACCGTGTTTAATATTTTTTCGAAAGTTTAGGTGACTTGTAATATCTTATAGAGGGATTTGGAATTAGCATGACAGGTTAGACTTACACCAGCCAGACATGATTGCGTTTTATTATTAAAACAGATATAAACATACCAAATTACTTGTATAGGCAGATTATATGGAAAACGTAGCAAAATGAGGGTTCATCACTTTTTATTTTACTTGGTGGACAATTACATCTATTATGAAAACGTTTTATACAGTAATCCAAGATTTAATAATTTATAAATAAAAAAGTTTCTTCACAGATTTACAATCACACACAGACCCGTGTACAGCAATGCCTTGAACTTGTACACATTTATCTTAATTTAATGGCATTGTTACGTAAATTTAATAGTTGTTTTTATCTCAGATTATTTTAGCAATTAATCAACTAAGCACCTTTCGTGTATTATTGCATAATAAATAATTTTTGCCTTGGTATTATTACCTTTTAATTACAATAATTATATAGTCATACTTAATTATTCGAAATGACGAAAGAAGCTAATTTTAATTTGAATAAAAATAATTATAGTCACTGAAAACATCGAGTAGGCTAAATTTAATTAAAGCAAATAAAACAAAAGCGGCAAAGACGCAGAAGGAGAGGAAACAGAAGAATAGGAAGAAACGGTCCGAAAAAAGAAGATACGAAAAGGGCTGACAATCAACCCGAGAAAAGAAAGAGACGCAAGGTGGAACCGTAGTGCGCGTGAAGCGAGATCTATCCAGTCAATGAATGTATTCTTCAGAGACGAAACAGAAAGAGTCTACAAATTACTGTTTAGAACGCGTTGGTATGTGCTACTGTGCCAGGTATCATTTTAATGATACATTTTTTCCCAATACGCAGCCTCTACAATCCTCAACCACTCTTCACAGGTATCAAGGTGTGGTTGAGCAGTCATCCACTATCAAAACTCAATCTCATATTATGATTGAATATAATAAATACTGTTCTTGATGGCTTCGCAGCCGATGGACGGACAGTAATGTTCTCGGAAACGGGTTTTTCGGTAAAGAGACAGTGAAATAATGGCATCATGGTACGGTTCAGATTAACGTCTCCGATGCACGGGTACAATTTGAAACTCATTTTAATTGATGTCAAACATCGCTTATAAATAAGCCACAAATAAACATATTCAGGAACTTAATAACTACAGCTGGTACAGCAGGGTTCTCAGGTGCCATCATGTTTGTTTACTGTTGGATGTACAAACGAAGGGAATTAAGTTGTTAAATTTATCAGTCTTTTTCCTTAACGCTCACTAATACATGTCTTAGCAGACGCTTCAATCACTGGAATTTAGTTTTGAGAACACTTCGGAGTATTTGTCGATGGCACGTATATTGGTATTATACGAGATGCTTCATTTCATCTATTACATAAGGTAATTTTCTTAATATACCGGTTAATTTCAAAATGAGTTAAAATGATGCCATATTTAAAATTATACATAAATTTACGAAAAAAAAAATAAAAAATATTTAATTATTCAGTGCTACATAGTATCAAATATGTATATGATTTGTTTTTGTTAAAAATAAGGGCTGTAATAATTAAATACGACTGTTACAACTGGCTGAACAGTTCTCTAGAATTTCTGCAATTCAAAAACTAGCTGAAACTTCAGCAGATATTGAGACACAAATAATGAATATTATTTTCCAAACATGTCTTGATGAGGGAATGTGGCCGCCAAAAAGGTCAGAGTTTATTGTAAATGACTGTGGAATTTTTAGAATTACTTTATCATTCCTTAAACGAATTTGAAGTTTAAATATTTTTAATGCTTTTTCGAAAAAAAAACCAAAACTGGATAAAAATTATACAAGTCTCATTGACAATGTCAAAGAGAGATACAGGTAAAGAGTATAGTCAATATTATTATTCTAAGGGGTGGTCGTCCGTGGTATCCCCGCTGTGGCCAAAGACCTACCGTGGTTGCTAGATTTTATATTTTACGAGGAGGCTAAAGGCCACTTTACACCATGATTCATCCTTTTTCTATACTTACTATTTTCTAGAAACTACAAAAAATAGTCAGAAAGAGTATCATGTAAAGACCACTTTACATCAAACTATACTAGATGCAATACTATTTTAAAAACTGGATCCTGTTCTATTTTTGTTTCTAAATTGATACTAGAACATGCGTACTTTTGGCAGATTGGCCAACATCGGAAAATAAATACAAGTTGGAAACGAATGTAGGTTATGTTGGTCAAGTTGGTAGAACGTAAAAGCTGTTTAGGAGCGCCATCACCTATTGATTTGTTGTATTCCCACCTAAAAAGTATTTAGAAAATCGTAGAATAGAATCTAGTATAGAAAAAGCATGAATCTAGGCATGGTGTAAAGTGGTCTTAATTTTAGTAACATGATATCGAAGGCTTCCACGGCCCGAGTCTCTATAATGAAGATTTCCGGGTGTTGACCATGTCATGGTAGTAAAATATATACAGTACAAAATAAAAATAAAATGCACAAGATATACAATAAAACTCGACGTTTCGCCACTAATGTAAGCGGCTTCTTCAGGAGTAAAGAGGTAAACTGGGTGGGTACCAGAAGGTCACGATAACTCGAGAGGCGAAACCCTTCTGGTAGGTGAGGGGCGTCAGAAGGTCATGGTAACTCGACGTGTCAACCATGCTAGAGGTGAAAACCTTCTGACAAAGAAAGACCGATTTGCAGGGGTATATATACGACTGTGCAGCGATGCGGATCAGTGAACACTGGCCGTTGAAGCGGAAAGGGCCGGTTTCCAAATGCTAGAGAGTTGGTAACCATCGTCGCAATTGAGATTCTGAGGATGTTTTTTAATCTCAATCGCTTCCCTTATCTTTCGAGGAAAATTGTGTTGCGACTTACTTACGACAGATGCCTGATCAAAACAAATATTGTGACCCGTGTCGAGGAAATGTTCAGCTAAGGCTGAATACGCTGAAGACCGCGTCTGTAGCGTTGATGCTCTTTGACCCTGGTTTGAATTGAGCGTCCGGTTTCGCCAATGTATACTGAACTACAATCGCAGGGAATTTTGTAGATGCCTTTACAGGAGAGAGCATGACGGGCGTCCTTGGCTGAGGGAAGAATTTGCGAGATTTTGGGGTTTGAAAGTGGTTTTGATGTTTTTCTTACGAAGAATACTGCCGATATGATCAGTAACGCCGTCAATGTAGGGGAGAACGGTGGTAATTTGATGACTGTTAGTTTCTGGTGTCTTTTTAGGAATTCGTGGATGACAGTGCCTGTTTATGACTTTTTGTATGTTGCTGGAGCAGCAGTGGTGACAGTGGTTGACACGTCGAGTTACCGTGACCTTTTGACGCCCCTCACCTACCAGAAGGTTTTCGCCTCTAGCGTGGTTTACACGTCGAGTTACCGTGACCTTCTGGTACCCACCCAGTTTACCTCTTTGCTCCTGAAGAAGCCGCTTACATTAGAGGCGAAACATCAAGTTTTATTATATATCTTGTGCATTTTATTTTTATTTTGTACTGTATATATTTTACTACCATGACACGGTCAACACCCGGAAACCCTCATTATAGAAACTTCCAACATCTTTGACGTGCTCGCCATTATAAACGTAATTTTTCATTCTGCTAATATGCTTATGGTAGTGTCTTAATTAATCCTTTTTTTAATATTCTGCAATATTGAAATATAATAT
>SMLS01074702.1:0-16247 GCA_004785975.1 Popillia japonica | reverse complement strand
AATTCTTCCCTCAGCCAAGGACGCCCGTCATGCTCTCTCCTGTAAAGGCATCTACAAAATTCCCTGTGATTGTGGTTCAGTATACATTGGCGAAACCGGACGCTCAATTCAAACCAGGATCAAAGAGCATCAACGATACGTTAAGACGCGGTCTTCAGCGCATTCAGCCTTAGCTGAACATTTCCTCGACACGGGTCACAAAATTTGTTTTGATCAGACATCTGTCGTAAGTAAGTCACTACACTATTTTCCTCGAAAGATGAGGGAAGCGATCGAGATCAAAAAACATCCTCAGAATCTGAATCGCGACGATGGTTACCAACTCTTTAGCATTTGGAAACCGGTCCTTTCCGCTTCAACTGCCAGTGTTCACTGATCAGCATCGCTGCACAGTCGTATATATACCCCTGCAAATCTGTCTTTCCTTGTCAGAAGGTTTTCGCCTCTAGCGTGGTTGACACGTCGAGTTACCGTGGCCTTCTGACGCCCCTCACCTACCAGAAGGTTTTCGCCTCTAGCGTGGTTTACACGTCGAGTTACCGTGACTTTCTGGTACCCACCCAGTTAACCTCTTTTGCTCCTGAAGAAGCCGCTTACATTAGTGGCGAAACGTCAAGTTATTGTATATCTTGTGCATTTTATTTTTTATTTTTATTTTGTACTGTATATATTTTACTAATCATGACACGGTCAACACCCGGAAACCATCATTATAGAGACTTTTTGACGTATCCATTAAAATAAAGTGGTGGGGGGTAATTTTATGTTTTTTTTTTTTTAATAAACAGCAGTAACTCCTAAATGACTGACAGGAGTTTAACAAAGTTGGCACTTTGCATTCTCAGCTTTGATCGCTTCCGTTAAGACAAATTTCTCTTACTGTTTTCTATACTGTGTAGCTATTCACAACTGTCACCTCCATCTCCCCTACTATAAAAGTAAATAAAATAGATTGCATATAATAACATACCACAAGTAATGCAAAGTGACCAAAGTACCAAAAGTTCAAGCATATACTGGATCTCATAAGAGTAGAAATATTTATCCAATAAGAACTCTTTTAGGGCGTTCTTGTATTGATCAAAAGTCGATTGGGTTTTATGAAGTCCGGTAGTTTATTGTAGACTTTTATTGCACGATACTGTTTTTTCAAATAGCGCTGTTCTGTGACGTGGAATAGACAGATAGTAATATAGTATAATGCAACCAAAATTCCTTTGATCAATGGAAATTACATTCTTCAAAACCTTGGATACACTAATCGGTCACAATACGTCAAAAAAGAAGGGGAAAAATTTTACGAATGAGAAGTTTGCAGCTATTCATAAGTTCTTGGTCTATAGATGACACCAAATATACTAGAGGACATACCATAGAAAAATAATACAGTAATAAAACGTGAAATTTGTAACATACAATATACAGAGGCAGACGGTATCAAAGCTACAATTGAAATATCGACGACATTAACGTCACAATTCGCATGCAAATCTGTATAGTAAAAAAATGTAATAATGGTTTTTCATTAATAATATAATAAGCTTTACTAATTCCAAACACAATTAGTCAAATTTACTTTGTCTCGAGCCTAGTACTTGATGCTTCTGTTCAGGGTCAGATTAATTCAGACTAACAACGGATAGACAAACCCCGCATTAGATTGTCTAGCCTTTAAGATAAAGTAATGAAACGAAAAAGCACTGAGCTTTTATTGAAGTTGAAACAGTGTCTATTCTTATTTAGAGGAGTGACACTATTTATAAATTTCAGTTTGCTTAAAAATTTAGTCTTTAGCTTTATGCCAGCTTTCTAAAAAGTATGCCTTAAATTAAATCAAAAGTCTCAAATTGCGCCTCCGATTTCATATAAATACATAAATGTCTTACTGACGTAAAATCTGGAACAACTCATTCTGATAATGTCTAGTTGTGTTGTTCAAAAAATCTGAGATGATATATGTACAACAAATTCTACTTCGCCACTGCCGCGTAATTAGAGGGTACTAATACTTTTCCATAAGCAAAAAAATGTTAAATCAATTGCCATTCCATGAGTATGAGACCTGTACCTAAATAACTTTACATTGTAATTAATAATGTTGTATTTGTTAACACAAATGATCATAAAACATAGTAGAAACAGCCCTAATTTATTAATTATCAAACAAAAAATCTGCAGGCTATATTTCGTAAAGCTAAACTCGCTACATTAATTCTTTCTGCAGAAATCTAATACATTTTCAGATGCAACGTTTTTTCAGCTCCATCTCTATTTAAAGTTAGACACACGCGAAAAGTTCTCGAATTATAAGTATACATGCAAGGATTTATTGTTTTGATTTCAAAGGAAACACACAGCACACGTATACAATAACAACACACGGAACAGTACGAGTACCTGAGGTTCACGCAATCTGGGAAACAATAATTTAGGCACTAGGATGTCGATCGTACCGTGCTGCCATACTTAAAATTCACCCAACGTACAGGCAATCCTTCACAAAATACAACGGAATGCTGAAAGTTGTACGGCTTTTCCACAACGCACCGTGTACTGTAGATTTATAAAACGCCCACGTAAAATGCTTATGCTCTATCAAGTGCAAATAAAATATGGGAAGATCTGTAAAGCCTCTGGTTTGATTATCCGGGATGCGGAAGGTCCTAAGATAATGTGCCCGCACGGAATGCCTTAAGCGTAAACGATTTTCTAAAATACCCTACTGGGAGAGCCTTCGGTCCTTATTATGATACAATAAACTCTTACATGTTGACGTGAAGAGTTCAGCGTGTCTCTCAGCTGGCCTATACAAAGCTGGTTACTCCACTCGGAAATAAGTGCACAGACGTAGTACCTCGATAAATACAGAAACGCGAATGCGTTGCGCCTCAGCGCTGTGTCGAAACACATAAT
Organism: Popillia japonica; assembly: GCA_004785975.1. NCBI lineage: Eukaryota > Metazoa > Arthropoda > Insecta > Coleoptera > Scarabaeidae > Popillia > Popillia japonica. The sequence continues at coordinate 13,334 of SMLS01074702.1, read as the reverse complement.
ACAGTGAACGTAATTAATTTGTTGCTTTGAGGGTCCTCAAAACATAACTGCTGGGTCCAGTGATGAAATAAACTTAGCCGGAAATTTGGTCTGGCGGGATTAAGCTCCTCTAAGAGACAAACTCAAATTTTCCAAGCATTTCAATTTGATTACTTTTTTGTTGGACTAATTTTAATTAAGTTTTTGGATTTCTTGTAATGTAGGTATATAAATTTAATCTATTTTTTTAGTACACTTATTTTTATTTTTTTTTATAAATGTGTAATATTTTTAAATTGACGTTAGTATATCATACTAATAAATTTACTAACGCAACAAATCCTGTTACTTAGACATTGTGTGTCTAAGAAACTTCAGATGTTTTATAAAAGTACCATCCTATCTAGTAGTAGTAAATTTAAATAAGTATACGTCATATATTAATCAAATAATTTGACAACGTGGCAGTAGAAGAGAATAAATATAACGCAGGAGTAAAATTAGTAAACGGTTTATATATGTAGTTATAAACAGTTATATATCTATATAATATGTATATAGTGTATATATGTATAGTATATAGTATATAGTATGTATATAGTACATATTAGATTTTTTATCTCTGAAATTATGTTAACATGCCCTATGTTCCGTTTTAAAATGGACAAGTCAATGCATTTTAGATATTTGTACAATGAAAGTGAATGCACTTTGGTAAAATAAACATTTAAGTATGTGCGGCAAAATTTTATTTGAATAATTATCGTTTTTGAACCGATGACATTCAAATGACACACCTAATCATATTTTTAGGTTATATCTGTAATAATAATAATAATAATATTTATTCGTGCTTGCATTGTAAATACAAAAATTGCAGCCGTCAATAATATAAGGAAAAAATAGAATACATACATACAACATATGTACATAGATGGTGGTATAAAACAACTATAAACATAAGTTTCACAAACAAAGATATCACAATACTAATTTCTATATGATGTACATAAAAAAATAACAAGATTAGAGAAACAGAATGAAAGAGGATTTGGTTGACCGACCTCATACTAGATTGTTTGAGTGAAATGTACTGACACAATTAAAATATTCATTCTCGTTGTATCATTTAGTAGAGAAATATAAATTTGTAATATACATACACTACAAATCAATTTGTCAGTGAGTACCAGTTGTACATTCATACATAAGTATGTATGTTTATGATCTACACGTATGAAGCGGGAGTTGAAATCTACTATTTCAAATACAGAAGCATTCTAAACTGGTTGTAATAAAAGCAAAGTCCTGAAATTCGAATCCCGAAAAGACTTTCGAAATACGATTGTGAAAGGGCGTTGCTTCTATACTATTTAGAGCGGAACAAGCAAACGAAACATTTACAATTTATAGTTGATCCTTTTCGTGTCATTTATGTGTTTAGTACTTATTTTGATTTTCTGAATGAACCACTTTAATATTCACGGTTTGTTTTTCAATGGTGTTTCTTGTATGTGCTTACATCATAGATACAATCTTACTTTTTATTTCCAAAAATTTTACAAAGTGAAATACGAGCCTTTGTCTTACAGTAATTTAGCTTTAGAGACAGATTAGATAGAGATGTCATGTTAACTAAACTATGCAAATGTTTTTTTCTTATTTAGTTATAGTCCAGTGCAATATCCTGAAAATTCCTTCAATTTAAAAAATAAACAACCTTTAATACGAGTAATCATATCCCTTTGAGATGATATATTTCCATTATAGATTTGTTGCCGATATTTGATAGAAAGTATGTAAAAATGTGCTTGCTACTTTATTACACTGCACATAAAACGGACAATTTTAATGCAGGCTAGTTACATTGTGGAGGTGCAAATTATAAAGTTTATTTTTGAATAAAACTTTAAAACAGTAAGAGATTATTAAAAAGAGAGTAGTAGCATATGGTAACCTTATTTTTATTTTATTATAATAATATATATTTCGTCCATAAACTACAATAGTAGCATTGGATAAGTAAGTAAAATACATAATTACGTAACTACAGTAACAATACTAAATAACAACACCATAAATAAAAAACTGAGGCAACAAGAGCTAAGATTCTTAGGCGTTTTATTCATTACAAACATTCTTTGAACATAAAATGCATTTACTTTCATACTTGCTAATGCTGTAATAATAAACTTTGATATGTTAACGTTAATAATGTCACTACACATCTTCCCGCCCAATTTTTCATTTATTTTTAATTAAATTTTCCAAAAAGTCTAGGTGGCACCATTTTATTTTATAAGGGTGGAATATTGTGTGTTTATTATAAAGGGTGTCCAAAAATATTATTTGAGTATCAATATCTTCCGTTTTATTTTTTGCCATTTTCTTAAGTGGAATTCCCTCTAGCTAGTAGTATGTATCGATGACGTATTTACCTTTAAAATGATACCAATGTTTCCAGTTTTACCTTTGACTATTTTTTTTAATTGCAATTAAATAAATAATTATCGATATTTTTCATGCGTTTTGATTTATTTTAAGGTTGCCGTAAATTAAACAACATTGTTTTTTAAAACCCTTCATTATCGTAAAACGACATAAGATAACAATAATCACAAAATGAAATGCTTTATTATTGGTAATATTAATAATATTAATAATATTGGTATTATTGGTGGTATTGGTGACTGTTTTGGGAACTCCTTATTAAGAAGTGTATGCGCAAAAATATTCAAGCAGTAGACATCCTGATAAAAGAATGTTGCAGGCAATAAGTAATAGACTTAATCCTGCTGGAAGCATAGTTTATGAAAAAAAAACGAATATAAATGATTTTGAATGAAGAAGAGCAATTGATAATCTGCTTGGTGGTGAGAGGATTCTAAATGACTATTTAATATGAATTTCAAACAAATGATGTTTTTGACAATTATGAATCGAAATAAACATCCCTTTCGTGCTACGAAAATAGAGATATTAACGTGGCGTAATTAATAAAATACTTTCATATTAAAATTAAAGGTACAAAAAGTATGGAACGTCGTATGAAATACTCATAATCTTTAAAAATGTTAGCACAGCAACTGCTCAAAATGTCTACAGTTTTGCTGCAAACAAAAACCAATCACAATAACCGGTTCATTACTACTACTACACAATGGCGTAGACTTTACATCTTTGGCAAAACAAAACTACAGCATTTTTAAGGGGACCAGGTCTTTCATATATGTATGTATGTATCCACTCTTATACCATGAGTAGTTGAACACGTTAAAAAATCTTGGAGAAGAAAACTGTGGGTTAGGAGCTGCAGTTTAATAATTTTTAGTTTTTTTTTTTTATGCAAATCTACATTATAGTTCTTAAGAATCACTGTATCAAAAGAGTTAATTTTAGCAAGATTCTTCCACAACTTAGAACCAAACACATCTATGGTTTTTCTGGTATATTTAAAATGTTTAACATTTTATCTTGCGGTATTAATTTCTGAAGTTTGAGAATACAATGCCCAATCCAAGAATCAATCAAAAATACACCATTTGGTGCGGTATTTCGAAGGATATCATCAGTTAGCCAGGTTTTGAAATGACTTAGGGTGAGGTTTTTAGATGTCGTAGAAGAAATATGAACATTCACAAATCGAAACAATGATTACGCAACTCACATAATTTCTGCATTTCTACGAAACGTTATTGATATTGAAAAATTACATTATTGGGCGATGTATGTATTATACAAAAGTATGTGACTGACTGTGAACAATTCATGCTGTTAGTCATGCAGGTAGGTACAGAAGAGTAAATTGAACATCTATTATTATTAATTGTTTATTATTACTTTTTTAAATTTATTATACACCACCGTTATCTACACAAATACGCTTTATTTTTGGTGTATAATAAAAAAATAAATTATAAAAAAAAACTGAGAACTATAGCAGGCTTGGTACTCCGTGATTAAATTTTTCCGAAGATAGATGGCCTCATCCTTGGAATAATGAATATGCCGCAAATTATGTTAAAAGAATCTTTTAATATTTGTTATCATTTCGAAGATATAAATAAAAATTGCTTAAACTTTAGCGCGGGCTGGGGCCCATAAATGGACTATTGGGCGGCTAAAAAGAATTCGTACGTCTTATTTTAAGCTACTCATTCAGTCTGTGAAGTTTTATCGAAATCGGAATTTGTCACATGTATGTAGGTACTGTAGGTACCCTTACAAGGAGACTTCAGAATTAAATATTTATATTAATGCTGCAGATGACACATGTATGTGATAGTAATATAGAGAACATGACATAATTAATTCTAATTACCATTAACATATAAGCCATGTGTTCATCCCCATTTCCTGTGAAGCACTAGCAAATACATCTTAGTTCTAATAGCGTTCTTGAATTACACTCACAAGGGAACACCGGCGGGTGTTCCCCTCCGATTTCGATGAAACTATGCAGATCGAAAGAGTACCTCAAAATAAGAGACACGTATTTTTTTTATCGGCGTATCCGCACGATTTTGGGGTACAGCCCCTTCCAAAGTTTGGACGATTTTTCAATTTTTGCAAATATTTCCTAAACTATAACAAATATTAAATTTTTTCCTTAACATAATTTGCTTAACAGAATTTGCTATTGCATCGCCCTAAAGGTGGCGTCGTCCGTATTCGGTCCGGTATTTAATAACGGGGAACGGGGTACCCATACCCCCCATTTTTTTAACATTTTTTCTTTTTCTTATTCATCAAAAGAAGGCCGCTTCTACATAGAATACGATGATGTTAATTAATTGTTAAAAAAATGAGGGTATGGGGTACCCCGTTCCCCGTTATTAGCTTTTTGTGAAGATATCTACCTTTGGACCATGTATTATGTTGGCAATTATCTTAAGGAAAGAAAATTATATCTGTTATAGTTCATTTGATTTATATCAATAGACAGGTTTATTAATTTTGAAGCTTATTATAGTTTTTCTATTTTTAAAATTATTAATTTTCTAAACTTGTTATACATACATCATCGTATTCTATGTAAAAGCGGCCTTCTCTTGATGAACAAGAAAAAGAAAAAATGTTAAAAAAATGGGGGTTGGGGTCCCCCATCCCCCTTTATTAACTTTTTGCGAATACAGATGACGCCACCCTTAGGACCATATAGTTTAAGAAATATTTGCAAAAATTGAAAAATCATTCAAATTTTGGAGAGGGCTGTACCCCAAAATCGCGCGGATACGCCGATAAAAAACTATGTGTCTCTTATTTTGAGGTACTCTTTCGATTTGTAAAGTTTCATCGAATTCGGAGGAGGACACCCACCGGTGTTCCCTTGTCAGTCATTTCCTTAATAACAGCTGATAGTCAATAGTTAATGCATAGACGTCAGTATTTAACCTCAAGGAAAGCGCTAATATAATTGAGAACGAAAAAAGTATTACAAGACAACTTGCGGTCTATCAAGAAAACTTCACGTAGATACAAGTGCAGTAAGTAGTAAGCAAGCCGTGCCAGTACTAGTGGTTTTGTAGCTAACAGCATTCATATAAAAGATTGAAATTTTTTGAGAGAAATTGCGCGCGATGTATTTTGTGCAGTTTTAGACGAAATAAAAATATATTTAGAAGGAATTGCAAATAACAGAAACTGGCGCAAAAGTGTAATTACAGACTCGTCTAAATCATACTGCAGATTGGCCTCTGCGCCACAAACTATATGACTTCGATAATTACCTGGTTACGCGATCGATATCACGTTAATTAGCAAGTAGGGCTGCAATGAAGTGACCTGTATAGAGAATAAACTATCTGTATCTATGTAACTTGTTTATAAATAATACAAATATCTTGTCACTAAAAATAAAGTCGAGGTTTTGAGTAAAGATGAAGACGCCTAAAACAATTTAATTCTCTACTAGAAGAGTCAAGTTTTTGTAAATGATTATGGCTTTCTTCAGGACAGTGTAACCTAAATTCATTAACGACTTCTCGATGTTAACAAACATGGAACGGAAATAGAACAAAAAAACATAAATTTGTACTGGGAGGATGAGCCCATGAAAGACAAACCCATTTATACAATTTGAATTTGCTGCGCATAGTGATGGCGTAAAGTACGTGTAAAAATTGTTCATTGTTTGGAGGTGGTCTTCACTCAATAACATATAATTTCCGCAAAAACGGAACACGTTTTGTAACATCTGAGAAATTCTAGATGGGTCAGTTCGACATTTTGCGAACGGCCAGAGATGTTGGAAGAATATGAAAAAGAATTTACAATAGACTAACCTAGAGTTGTGCAACGCCAAATGAATAATTTACAAATAAAAGTTTTACTATTCATAACAATTGGATAAATTACAAAAATATAAACATTGTCGATTATTTGAGGTTAATTTACCAATTCAAACTCAATTGTATACACACTTGAGAAGATGGATTGTATGATCAAGATTCGTTCAAGGCGACACCTGTTTCTGAAACATCCCCGTCATAATGCTAATTACGTCACGGTATTTCTCTTACCAGGTAAGACAGATTCTACACACACAACTTATATTGCTGGGCTTCTAATCTCAGCAGATGGTGTGTGAATCTGGTTAGCTGTGAATATAGACAAATATTGTGAGTACCGAATGCATTCATAAATGGCAAAACCGCTAAATCGTGTCGTGAGATCACTAAATTTATGGAAGTAATCTGCATATTAAACGAATATAAATGGCAATATAATCTATTACATTCAGCTGAAGTCTTTCTGAGTGGAGTATATAATTTAATTTATACATAAAATTGCATTCAATTAAAGTGCAGACCGATTTATATGTAAATTTGATTTTACGAACTCCACGATATCACTATGTCATACTTTCCGCATTGAATGTATAAAAGAACCCATGCTTCAGAACTTGTGTCGAAATGAATTCTATGCATACTTATATACTTACTTTCTTGGTGTTACCAGATAAAGTAACTAGGGGACTATTTTATAGTACCCGCCTTTTCTCCTAGAGAGGTAAGATACCTAGATAACTAGATCATTAATGACAATTCTTAATTGCTTAAGATATTCCCATGAAATATTTCTTATTTGACTCATTTTCTTTAATATTTTTCAGATATTTTAGTCTTGATCAGCTAAAACTTTTCTAAACATGTTGTTAAAGTATTTGCATCTGGGTTTTCTTTACTATACATAAGCTCATGTAAGGTATTTAGTATTACTGTCTCATCAACTACACATAATGAATACATATCTAGTCTACCTATAAGAAGCAAGTGAGTACGCGCACAGATCTTTGAACATGTCTACATCTTCTAAAACAATACTAGGAAGTCTTTTATATAGACTTACTTCTGACAGTCTACTATGACCATGACGTACTTATTCTTTATGTTGCCTTTATGCTCTTGCAAAATAAAAATATTTAGTAGTATTACTAGTCTACAAATCTCCCGAGTCCACAACAAAAATGTTAGCTCAAGTTAATGAAAATCGTTAAGGGTAACCTAGAATTTATTTTCTATTGTACACAACATGTTTGAATAAACTTGGGTAATTCTTCTTTGCGACCTTTCCTCATAAATAAATACCAAATATATTTCTCAAATTTACGCTTCATTTTGATTTTATTCTATATTTGATCTCGTTATAGTAACAGGTCAATTATTATAAAATAACAGGATGTATGCAGGTGTACCATTTACACAAATAATAGTATTTTTTTCGTAATTGCCAGAAAAAATTATAATCTAACTTTCGCTACTTATAAATTAGAGGATAAGATCCAAATACCGACAAACTCTTTATTTCAAATATATAGTGCTACAACATTAAAGTATTAACTATAAAATAATTAGTTGAATAGTTATAGTTTAATGAGTCTTGAAGCAAACCTGAGCACTTATGTGCTAAAAAGTCAAACACTTTTTTTGTGTAAATTTTTTTCTCAACCCTCACACAATTCATGGTTTTGAAGGCGTGTTCTAAATTTCTACCTGATAAAAAGGTGAATAAATTAAAGAAATACAAAAAAGTCCTTAATAATAATTTGATATAATAACACAACATTAAAAGAAACAGATTTAAACAATTTTGCAGCTTTAGTTTTGCACAATGTACTTACTTACTCAGTCAGTCACCGATAATTTCTTTTGCATCAATAGATGATTCTGAAAAGCTATCTCCACCATTTTTTTGCATGTTTTTAGATTTTTTGATGGTTGCTTCTTTCGGTTTCTTGATCAGTTCTTTGCCCTTTTTTCTTTTATTTCCGTCGAAGTTCAACTTTCTTTTAGCAAAGACGTTAGTAGATATTTCGGAAGAATTTCCTAGAGATTTAACTAGTGTTTCCTTGTAAGGCCTACCACAAGCCCTACGACCTGTTTTGGTGGTGACTTTTCTCCTCTTTGCAGGTACAGGGACAATGTCGTAGGTTAATTTGCATGCATGCATGCAATGCATGGTTCAACTTTTGAGGTAATGTACGACCTAATTTAGAAGGTTTGTGACACGAGTCACATCTATGACCGTTGCTCTTCAACAATTATATAAATGACATCCACACCTGTTTCGAAAATTCTTCTTTTCTTGAATATGCGGAGATATACAGATCGTTAGAGTAATTTCTTCGAGTACCGATTGTGGGAAATTACAGTCTATTTCGTAATTTTGATAAATGCAGAGTTATTACATTTACTAGAAATAAGCACAAAATTAATTTCCAATATAATTCTATGTACTTGATAATAATCCTCTCTGACACATCAATACTATAGAAGATTTAGGTGTTATCGTTGATTCTAAATTAATATGTAATGATCATATAGAGTATATTGTTGCAAAGTGTTACAAACTCTTGAACTTCCTTATTTGTTTATGTCGGGAGTTCAAGAGTGTAGTATGCCTTAAAGTATGTATTACGTATACATATTTTGCCTAGCTATATCAATAGTGTAACAAGCTACGCATCTGATCTGCTGTTTACAGCCCGAGATGCGCTGCATATACATATGTATGTATAAACAGAATTCAGTGTATTTAGCAGAGGTTTGTGAAGTTTTCGTGTTTGAAATCTAATTATACCTTCAATAATTATCTCTTTATAAATTTGAAGTGTGATCACTTTGAAAACTATGATGGGGTTGTTTCCCATTGTTAAAAGATTTTCTTTTAATAATCATGAATGCTAAAATGTATGATAAGTGTGTTGTGTGGAAAAATCACAGAATTTGTACCCAACAAAATGTACATATGTACATATCTGCATTTCCGTCAAACAAAAGCTGATATAGTAAAGCAGCGATGTTTATATGTACATATGTGGGTATATACATATGTATGTATATAACAAGAATTTACTGCTTATAAGTAAATAGTGATTAAGTCTATCTAACGAAATTTCTGTAAAAACAAATTCAAATTATGCGTAAATAATGATAAGTCATTAACTCTAGAAGCAACTAGATCTACCAAACTAAAATGAAATGATACTGCAGTACATTTCGAATTCAGCACATTTCATGCAATGAAAGTACATTGGGGATCTAGGGGCTTGGGTTAATTACAGCGATCTACATTCGCAAATGTCCTTAACGCTTATTCGAAGATCATTGGCGCTTCTATTAGGCAATAATCCACTTAAACAGGATATACTATAGTATGTAGAATATGTATAGCAATCATCATGAAATTATGGTGAGAAAAGTGCTATTTGAATTGGCTTTAGGTACATTAAATATCCTGAAAGATTTCGATTTCTGTTAACGTAGATTTATAACAAATAAATCTTCAACTACATGATTTTTAATTTTCAACGGAAACCTTTAAATGTTTTCATATGTTGATATCTATTTGTTGTAGATGTGTTTAAAGTAAAACTTTTTTGACTTACATCTAAACATTTAGACAACGTATGCATATGATATAATGGCAGAGGTGAAATAATAAGTTAGTGAGAAGGATCGTGCTTTGTTTTATAAGCAGGATGTTCCACATAACCCGTTCGTTAGGTACCTTCGTCGCCCATAATTGCTTTTGGAACTTTCTTCTTGACTTGAATACCAAAGCGAATAAAATTTGATTCTATTCGTTTGAATTTAGCTTTATTGGTCGTAAATGTTGGTATCTTTCAAATAAAAAGTGTTATAATTCACCTAGAAGTGGAAAAAAGTATCAGCAACACAAGATAGATATCTTTCAGTAAAAAGTTCGACATGTCCTTCCAATAATTTGAAGAGGCTCACCATGAATATAAAATATGTATATTCAAAATATCTCTAATAAAATAAATATTTAATTCTTGTTGCATATTTGTGAGGAACTTAAAATCACCTCACCACGCAATAAGCTTTGTGACAATTTTGACAGAGCAGATTTACTTTTCATAGCTTGCCACCACGATTTTTCTTGGTAATGCTCAATTTAGAGAATAATCATTAATAACTCTAAAACTATCACAGACAGACAAAGGGACACCAACGGCTGTTCGATGCAAATATTTATCTACTTATTGTTACTAAGGTGTGTTCACATACAGTGTGGTCCATTAAAAAAATCGATTTTTCCTTATTTGAAAATTACTTAAGTAATCATTAAATTCGGAACACCCTGTAATTTATTAACTGTTTAAACATTAAACAGTCTCTCCTACCTTTCGCCGCCTCTAGCAGAAATATGAAGCCATTCGGTTCATTCACCGCTTAGATATGTGATTTTAAAAAGTCCTTTGAAAACGCAAAAAAAATCACAAAAATCAAAATAATTCAAAAACGGTTAATTATTGGCATAAGGAACTTTAATACAAAATGTTATAAAACCTCATAAGGAATCTAAAAAGGACTAAAAAATATGTCATTCGATTATAAATATCAAAGTTGGTTATGATTTCCGGTATAACCGGAAGTGGTTCGTGAGTGTAAACAATTTATTTTAACTCACCAAGTAACAACATTCCGCGCTACACATTTTCAGAACTGTCCTAAGACGTTAACACAGAAAACTTCTAACGAACGGGTTACTTGGAAGTTTATCAAAGGAGTCGTTGAAGAATACTCGTGGTGATGCCAAGAAAATTTACAAATGAGCAAGGAAGTCCTGTAATCCAATAGCTTGAAGTTGCACTATAATATCTTGACATGCTTGCGTGTGATATTCACTGTATGATTGCCGAGACCAAATGTGTTGCTGAGGCCGTTTCGATCTCTAATAGTCTAAAAAGTCGCTACCATTGAAGACGAAGGTATGAGAGAACTACTGATAGCATTTTGATCTAATTGTCTTCTCAAATGGAATGATCCTATGACAAAAATATCTTCTAGTTAATGCCGCAGCTCTGTCTTACTGATCATTTTTTTACGTTTATGGTATTAATGCAACAAAATGTAATTTCTATTTGAAATATTTATAATTATCTGAACATTAAGAAATGTAACGTCGTTTCAAAATAAAGTAACAGTACTGACCGTGGATCTGTCTAACGAATGTTCTCATTTAAACATGCTTCTCACTAAAGCATATCTTGGGCCTCAACACTTACTTCATTTAACCTTCCTATGATAATATCGATTGCTGGTTGTCCTAACTTAATAATATGTTACTCGTCCTAATGTAAAAAAGCTAGCAAACTGCTTGATAATCGGACAATCCCCCCAGCAGTACATCCGCTGTCAGCTGCCGCCCGATGTGAATCTGCTAATGAGAATCCAGTGACTTGAGCAGTGATGTTTTATTTTTCTATCTAATATAACTTTGTGTGCGACTATCAATTCCAAGTGCAGATTTCTTACACAATCATCACAGCAGACTGACCCTAATATTTCAAGACATTTATTAATTGAATTATTTTCAATGTATGAATTCCTAAGGGCTATACGTACAAACGTAGTTTAGATTTAGCTTAAATCGTCTTATGCAAATTGTAAAGGGCAAAAGAAAGTTATTCAATGCATGTATTAATATAGGCGATTCTCTGCAAATATCACTCCTCACTTTTCAGTCTACCGAAGAACGAAATGATTAGGAGGTACAGCTTCAAGGAGATCTTTCTCAGGAAGCTAAGTAACAAGGGAGAACGGAAAGAGGAACTATTCACCTTCTTCTCTAAAGGTAAATACCATTAGATGGTATACGGATCTTTCCAAAACTGGTAAGGGAACAGGTGCAGGGGTATTCGGGCCAAAAACCAAATACTCAGAGCCAATGGGGAACTTACCCGAGAGTCTTCCAAGCAGAGATTAATAACATAATGGCGCCGCGTTCTAACACCATCAGATCGAAATCAGTCTGGGAATTCTTAGAGAACTTAAGCAATCTAGACAAAGAAAACAGAGTTGCATTATACTGGTTACCAAGACACAAAGAAATCAGTGGAAACCAAGGAACTAATTTATTAGCAAAGATGAGTGATCATGAGATGAGTACCTATAAAAGAGAACTGAAGGACGGGGAGAATAAGCCAAAGCAACGCTCTGAGAAAATCTTCCTGATCTGAGGCACTCAAAGGTATTCACCTTGCGACCTCCCCCCTGCTAGAGATAAGTAGAAACACTCTCCGTACACTTGTGCGTTTCCGTACAGGGCACTGCCACATGACAAGAATAGGTTTGAAACACAATAGCGAGTGCAAGGTTTGCAGTGCAGAGGACAAAAATCTGAAACACCTGATATCCAACTACACGGCTATTACAGCAACACGCGCCAGTTATTTTGGCGAAGTTGTCATTGACGAGGGAGAAATACCCTCCTAAACGAGCACACCTATGACAGTTTATTAATACCCTTAGACTGGATGGGGAGCTGTAACTCATGCTCATGTAAGGGGGCACAGTAGATCATCAGGTCGCAGTGAAATATCTCCTTCAACTTAAATTCATAATGTACGCAAAATAGATCAATAAAGTATGAATAAAAAATAGAACCACCAACAGATATAAAAACATATAAGGTGTTATATACTGGAATATTATTCATTTTGTCGTTCGTCATATTATATGTATATGTACTTCTGTTTATACTAAAATGAGAAAAATTATCTGGATTAAATGAGAAGCGTTCATGCAATCTCAGACATCTCCACTTTTGGCCAAAATTTAGTATGATATGATTTCGTAGTGTTCTTGGCCGTTTGTATCGCTTAGACTGCTCAGAATGATTCAAAGTCAGTTGTATCCCATAGCAATGTGAAGGACAATATGGTCAGTTCAATCAAAATCATACATATCCAATTTGAAAATTAAACTTAGTATATCGAGCAAAACAGGACAGAAAATTTTTAGCAAGGATATAGCACAGATGCAAGAAGAAAAAGACAACGCAGAGCATAGTAAAGGAACTGAACTTGTCTGTGACTGTTTGAAAGA